>APFE030144275.1:1276-38171 GCA_000404065.3 Pinus taeda | reverse complement strand
ACACGGACATGCAAAGAAAAACGAACCTTATGGCTCGAAGTTAGCTTTACCAAAAAAACTAAATATTAAAAAAAAATGAACCTTGTGGCTCAAGGTTAGCTTTAGCCGAAAAACTAAATATTTTTCTCAATGTTTCTGATGTTCCGAGATCACACTAAGGTGCAGGGAAAAGAGCATACACATGAGAAAAAATCCTTCCTTTCTGTTTCTGATTTGCCCAGATCGCACAGAGTCGAAGGGCAAAGAGCATACGCAGAAATGAAAGGTATAGATCCGGTTAAAAAAAAGCTAAATAAACCGAAACCGAAATAAGCAGAGAGAAAATAACAGTAAACTGCAAATAAAGAATGTATACCTCCAGATCTTAAAAATGACGCAGATAGGGCTACCGGAAACCTTTTCGCGTGAAACGAAAGGGGTTCCTCACTGTAACAGATGCTCCGAACACAACAGAGCAGTCCTCTCGGCCCGAAAGCAGTCAGAAACAATAGATCTAGGAAACGACAGCCGCATGCAGTTCTACCGGCTTCAGATTTGGATCACCAATGGACGCGGCCCTCAAATAGCTCTGATACCATGTAGGAATTTACAGGGTAAGTTCCTCAGACAGAACACCAGAAGGACACCACTCACAAATAGATCACAGATCAATACACCAGTATTTTGACGTGGTTAAAACCCTCAGAGAGGGAAACAGTCCACGGCCTGCGCCAACGTGGCTACTACAGCAATTTATTAATAAAAGAATGAAAATTTACATAAGCTTCTCTCATGCACAGTTAACCTACAAATGACCCTCCATGCGCTTTAAATAGAATTCATGGACCAATCGGGTGTCAAGCCACGGATCAAGTGTCGGTAATACCGAGGAGAGAAGGAACCGTCGGATCACTACATATCGTGACCGTCGGATTGTAAGTTACAAAATGTACAACGGTAAAGAAACACACTTTACCTAACTCTATACCTAACTCTATACTAGACCAAGTTGAACTTAACTATTTCCTATGTGTCGGAATATCCTAACAGTGATTGGTCAGGATAAGAGGGACCCTTAGAAGAAAAACACACGAACAGAACCTGTTTCCGCGCAACTGATTGGTTGTAAAGTTAACCATTAGTCTAATTAAAGACTACCACCTCATTGTTCGTCAACCTCCTGTGTCATATGTTAATCTAACACTACTCATGTATTTAATGTTAATTTGTATTTAACACTGCTCATGTTAATTGCCTTCAATTGGATCCCTTTCTGCTCATGTTAATCCGTATTTAAGAAGGATCATGTTAATCTATATTTAAGATGGGTCATGTTAATCATTATTTAAGACAACCCATGTTAATCTTTATTTAAGACGACTCATGTTAGTATTTAAGACCGCTCATGTTAATCCATCCGTTTTCAATTGGATCCCTCTCTGCTCATGTTAATGTTAATATCGGATCCCTCATGTTAATTCGTCCGTCTTCAATTGAATCTCTCTCTGCTCATGTTAATAAGTTAATTCATATTTAAGATGGCTCTATGCTAGTGAATTGGTCCACTGCTTCAATGGCTTTTGGTGGATTGCTTCGATGGATTTTTTTTTTTTTTTTTTTGGCTCGATGGCTTTTGGTGGACTGCTTCGATGGTTTTTTTTTTTTTTTGGCTCGGGTGATTCTTTGATGCTCAATTTGTTTGAAAATATTATGATAGAATTTGGGCCGTACTCTCCTTGAGGTCCTCCTACCCTTTGCAACTAGTTCCATCTGATTGGTGGACAAAACCACCTTTAAAAAGTTCCTAACTTCGTTGAGACTAGAGGATACAAGGCACAAATGGTTTCAGATGGCAATGGGTTGCCAAACAGACTAAAAGGGCCAAGAAAGCTCCTCACCTACAACCCACTGCGAAACCCTGACTCCTAAGAGGTATCCGACTCAAGGTGAAACAAACCCTACTACTTGAAAAAATCACCACAGAAAACCATACCATCCTTGAACTTGATCAAGGGAGTGACCATGTGAATTCATGGTGACCAGAGTTCTAGAAGGGAGAAATTAAGAGCACATATTAATCACCATTTGCTATGATACAATCCCACTACCACTTGTCATTAGGATCGATAGGTATACTGTTCTTCATCTGGATGGTGTACGACATTGCATTAAACCCCTTGATTCTCCCGTAACACCATAAAGGCAGGAGATTAATGTTGATTTGAACCCATATCATAATAGTTTCTTTTGTTAGTTATGGTATCTGTCATTTAAACTATAATTCCCTCCGTTACATCTCCCATGGGTATTTTGTATCATGGTTTCATTGTGTAACCTTACTATCCAAACACACTGCTTGAGCTTTGGTTTTTCTTCAATTATCTTGTAATAAATAATTCAATTTTCAAAGTTTCAATTACATCTCATTGAAATTAAATTCAACAGGTAATAACAAATAAATTTTTACTTATAAAATATGATAATATATCTAAATTTTGGTTGGGTTTTGATATCTTTAAAATTATATTAAACAAGTGAGATATATAGTGTTGTTACTTAATACTTGCTCTTTATACAAAAAGTAAAAGTTTAATATGATAGTGTATCTTACTATTGCAATAATAAATATAAAAACAATTAATAAAGATGATCAATTAAATGTTTAACTAATGAATATGAACATAGTTAAAATCCCCATTAAACAAATTTTAAAAAGTAAATTAGATTAAAATCACTTTAAGTTTAGAATAACTTTATAAAATGTTCTTAGTTAATTAATTATAATTAAAACACAAACCAATTAATAAAAATAATCATTTACATAAACTTGTAAAAGTGTAATGACTTTTAAGAAATTTCACCGAACAAAACAAAACATCTTATTATTTGAAATTTCCGAAGAAATCACATTGGTATAATTTGGCCGATGCGTTTGAACCAACCATTGTGGTTCATCTTCAGGACAAGATGAAAATTATATTATAGCGATAAGTTAAATAGGGAGCGAGGACCTTCTAACGGCTATGGGGAATAATGGCTAAAAAACGGCTATTTTTAGCTAGGAAAAGGGGCAAATTATTTTTATTTTATTATTAATTAATAATAAATTAATAAATTAAATATAGTATATAATTATATATATAATTAAAAATAACTATCCTGCCCCAATATATAAATAATAAGTCAAATAAACTCCAAACTAATAATCAAATAAAAGCAATAATTAAGTCAAGGGGAATTTAAAATAATATAAAAAATATAAATATATTAATTAGTTATAAACTAAAAAATAAAAAAATTAATTATCTTGGTTAAATGTAATTTATTTAAATATTTTTTCAAAAACTAGCCGGTTACTGAATATATTTGTTTTTAATATATTAATAAATTAATATCATAATTTAAATATTAATGTTCAAATATAGCCGTTACTTGAAATTATGTCTCTACATTGCTTTCTATTTAAGCATTTGCCATGGTCTACCTCTTCCTCTGGTCTTGATGATGAATCACACTTGTCGGTTCGAAACACGTCGGCCAAAAATTTCTATTATGTGATTTCTACCGAAAGGCTTTGCTTAAATCAAGATTTATAAGATTTGATGGTACAATGTAATAAGATAGTTAGTACAAATTGTTATGATTATAATATAAGTGCCAATTTTAGTTTTTTTTTTTCAAATTTATATTTTATGCTTCAAAATTAAAAAATAAACCCCATAAAAATTGTCTAATCACTAATTTTGGCTAATAAAAAAAATAGAAATTTAAATTACAATTTTTTTAGAAATAATTTTGATATTTTGAAAATTCCTTTGAATATAATAATTTTTTATGAACTATATAAATTTTATAGATTTTTTCGCAAAACAAAAATGTGAAATATTCCTAAATCACATCAACCTTGATGTCAAGAAAACCATCAACCTTGATGTCAAGAAAACCTTTGCTAGGTTTCACTATCTTAGTGTTCCGAAAATGGAATGAGGGTCTTTATAAATCCAGATGAATTGCAACAGGGATACAATTTTTCTTTGCCAATGGTGGTTTGCGAAATTCTCATTTATCTAGTTCCAATGTATTACACAACAAAAACACAAAATAGAATGTGGGCTTGGCCTAGTTGCTCTGAAAGATCTATGAGTATCTCCTTCAGAATAGGGAGTTCTTTATGATGCAGGTGCCCCTTTGTCCAAAGTTCACACAAACAATGAATATTATGAATGAGGGCTCAACCAAGTTCACACTACAACTTATAAAGATTATTTTATGTAACCCTTGTTACTTGAGTTATATCTATGCTACATTTCTTTGGCTTGATGAGGATACTAGTTCTTGAACTCAACTACAAATACCTTGTCCTTTATGAACAAAATTGAAATCAAATTCATTCTGAAACCTAGAACAAACAAGACATCATCAAAATTTAGAGTTATCTAACTCAAGCTAGAAGGAATAATTCCAACTCCTACCATTACATACTTGACATTGTCACCAAGCTCAATGTGTTCTTCTAAGTCATGCTTCATTAGACTAGAAAACAACTATCAAGTTGATGTCATATGACATGATGCCTCACTATCCACATGCTACATAATTCTACGAACCAAACTAGTAGAAAGGCAAGATGCCATTGATAAATAATTCTCAAATTTGGTAGCAAACTCATTCATCTAAATCTTCTTTCTTGTTTGTACATCGTGGTGCAAAATTACCATGCTTATGGAAAATGTAACACTTAATTTTACTGAAGTCCTTTCCTGACTGTGACAATGACTCTTTAGTCTTAACCTTATCCTCATTGGATCCTTTACCTCCACATTTACTTATTTGGCAAATGGGGCTAGGTTCTTGTCACCACCCTTCTAGTTGACCTTTGACTCCATCCAAGTCTCTTCCTAAATACTTTGTTAGCACAACCTTTCAAAGCTATGTAGATTCTCATCAACACAAATACCTTTGACAAATCCTTCCCATGAACTTGGGAATATATCCAATGTTATGTTCACGATTTTTGCACCTACAACTTTTTCCCAACTATTGCAAGTTGATCACGAATCTATGTGACCTTCGTAAGATAATTGGTGACTAAATCTGATGTGACCATCTCTAAGTATTTGGGTTTGTTCACAAAATCATCTTCTTGTTTATGTTCTCACACTCATATATGTTTACCAAGGCATGAAACATTTCCTTTGTCATCTTGCTTGATATATGAAGGACCAAATGTTCCTTTATGGTGTCCTCATTGGATCCCTTACCTCTACATTTACTTATTTGGAAAATGGGGCTAGGTTCTTGTCACCAGCCTTCTAGTTGACCTTTGACTCCATCCAAGTCTCTTCCTAAATACATTGTTAACACAACCTTTCAAAGTTATGAATATTCTCATCAATACAAATACCTTTGACAAATCCTTCCCATGAACTTGTGAATCTATCCAGTGTTATGTTCACTAGTTTTGCATCTGCAACTTTTTCCCAACTATTGCAAGTTGATCACGAATTTATCTCACCTTCGTAAGATAATTGGTGACAGAATTTGATGTGACCATCTCTAAGTATTTGGATTTGTTCACAAAATCATCTTTTTGTTTGTGTTCTCACTCTCATATATGTTTACCAAGGCATCAAACATTTCCTTTGTCATCTTACTAGATATATGAAGGACCAAATGTTCCTTTATGGGGTCCATGATCATCTACCCAACCTTCACTTGTTCTCGTGATTTTCCAAATATTGAGGGTCTATAGGAGAAGGCACAATATCTTTTATAATTACTTATAAATTACGAATATCTTCCAACAAGATTGTAACCCTAATTTTCCATGACATGAAATTTAAGGGACAATCTATTCTATCCTTGAATTTGAGGCTAGTCGAAGCCATCTCTATGATCTAATGTGCAATCTCCCACAGCTAAAAATAGTCCTTAAAACAAATAAAAGATTGAGACCCTCTTACTACTAGCCTTTCTTTTTGGTAGTTGATTTACTTATGTAAATACTTGAGAATTACAATTAGAGGATTTTCTCTAATACCATGTAAGTTTTTCAACCTAGGTGATTGTTGTCCTAGTTTTCTCTCCTTAAATAACTCAAAACATAATTATTTAGTAGCAAAATGTTAATTTTTTTAACATTGTATCAATCACATAACAACTAAAAATGAACAATGGAATAAATAAAACACATACACATGGATTTTTTCTTCAAATTGGCTTGTCATTCCTTTGATCAAATCCTACAAGGTGACCTCTGTATCTTGCTTAAATTAATGACTACAAATCATTAAAATAAGCTTATATATTATTGTTCAACCAAATATGACGGTATATAGCGGATGCATGAGGAAAGCATTGCTGCAATAGTGGTACAAACTATATTATGCGTTGTACTTGTTAGTCTCTTTATCAATCATTACTCTTCTTCTCATTGAATGAACTTTTCCCTCTTCCATCTCTCTCATTGTCTTCTCAAATGTGTAATATACATATCCTATGTTATCATATATACGGTTTGAGAGAAGATAACTAATTTCTTCAATCCTAGTTTCCACCTATCTCAATCATGATATGCATAACTAAGAGTAAATCCTAATCCAAGTCACCAATGTTGTATAATTTCTAGAACATCTTAATTAAAATCCTAAGACTAATTGACTCTTTAAAAAAAACTAGAACATAACTTGTATTAAATAAAAAATACTACAGTTGAAGCTTACGGTGAGTTACATTTTGTTGGTTCCTATTGTATTCATTGGATTAGACATTTTTTTTATAGCATAACAAAAAGCTTCCAATAAAATACAAAATAGATGTTCTATGTTTTCCTACAAGTGTGTTTCACATAAACTTCTAGAAGATATATAACTCTAAAATACATATGACTAGCCAAAAACAAGAAGACGACCCTCTTCTTCTTGCCCCTCATCAAATTGGGGTAGATTTCTCCTTCTATCTCCATTTGGTCTCCTAGCAAATGGACCATCTCTCTATCCTTAGGATTGGTCTAGATTGAATTGTCAATTTCTCTATTGGTGGAGGCCTTTGATAAGGAAGCCTTGCATGGGTTGAGTACTAGATTACAAAGCATTTTGCACTCTATTTCGTGGGAAGCAATCCTATTCTTTTGTTGCACTAAAATTCTCTTAATATTGGCATTTTAACTAATGCATGCATACTTATTCTTTCTGATTTTTGAGCTCACTAAAAGTAGAGTGATTTTGTTTGGTTGAACAAGGTCTTCATGGTATCTCATGAATCTTCAAAACTCCTGCATATCTTTATTATCCACTTTAATAAAACCCACACAATAGATTTGATAAGGATTAAGGAAAAAATAACATCAATCTTTCTATTCAAAACAAAAATTAGGACATTAATAGAGATGCTTAGCTTCCAAAAATTTTAGTTTGAAATGTCAATGAGATATTCGTCGTGCTTATAAAACAATGGCCTTTCCTAAGAGCTCGAGAACAAAGAACAAAGCCCAAGATTGCACCTAATTTCAAAGCACAAAGTTTTAGAAATAGGATGCTCACAAACATTTATAACACTATAATTCACCACTACTAGTATGTCAATGTGACTTCCCAAACAATGATTCAGGTGTTGGGCTGTCAAATTGTCACCTTTCTCACCATTCTAAACAACCATTTGCAATCATATTACTGCACTTCTTTACCCCTTTATTACCCATCTTCTTGTGTTTTTTCGTGAATGTGCCACAATAAGCTTATGAATATTAAAGTAGTTAATTATAATTATTTTCCTTTATTTTTGATGAATTAGAAAGGATTGTTGTTGATTTTGTTGATGATGGTTGTTATAGAGTATTTTGTCACACCTCCTGCACTTCCCTGTGACATACCCTAAAGTGCCCGAAACATGACCATTATGCATTGTACTCATTCATATATGCAACTTAGATCCTTCCTAAGACATTGATTGGAAAATGCCTTGAGCTTTCCCTAGAAGAAATAGCTCTAAAACCCTAATTTGAAAATCATCGCGCTTATGAGACTAAAATCTGTGATGATCGCCTACTGCACTGTACTTAACTCGCGATGGCATCGCTCAGCTCACTGGTATACCCACGATGATTCCAAAAAGGCAACTTTCCCAAAGAGGATGAGAAGTTTCGTGATCTAGAAGCTTCTAGAGCGGCGAGCTAGAGGTTGTTTGGCATAGATGAGATTGAATTCTCCCAACTTGGTTTCTTGGTCTTATCCCTATGAACTACCTCCTTGAGATAAGGGCCTAATCCTATCTTTGGAGAGGTCCTAACTCCCTTTCCTAGCCTATATATTCATCCTCTCCCATTCCCAAATGGTTGGTCTATGTCTATTTGCACCCTTATGCTAAGATTGTGCCTATATGCTACTAATTTGGCTTGGAGAGCTTAGCTTGGACTTGGATATTCGTTGTTCTTGTAACACAATGGCCTTTCCTAAGAGCTCGAGGACAAAGAAAAAATCCCAAGATTGCACCTAGTTTCAAAGCACAAAGTTTTAGCAATAGGATGCTCACAAACATTCGTAACACTATAATTTACCACTACTACTATATCAATGTGACTTCCTAAACAATGAGTCAGGTGTTGGGCCATCAAATTGTCACCTTTCTCACCATTCTAAATAACCATTTTCAGTCATCTTACCGCAATTCTTTACCCCTTTATTACCCATCTTGTTGTGTTTCTTCGTGAATGTGCCACATTAAGCTTATGAATATTAAAGTAGTTAATTATCGTTATTTTCCTTTATTTTTTATGAATTAGAAAGGATTGTTGTTGATTTTGTTGATGACAGTTTTCAGAGTGTTGTTCCAATGGTTCCTATGCAATTAATTGTAACTAGCATCTGTGCTTGGCATATCTACATAAGTGCATGAGAAATTCTGGAACATAAGTTTTGTTGTTAGGGATATTGACATGGATTTATGTTACTTAAGTAATACCCAAGTCAACTCCATTAGGCTCCAACTCATAATCTACAATGTGGAAAACTTGTGTTGGGAAGAATCATGTGACTAACTTTGAATGCAAATTGTGGAGAAATAAAGATGAATATGGAAAATCCAAGGCATGGGTTTTTCTAAAAAAAATCCCGAACTAAGTGGTTTGCGAGTGGTTTCTCCAATAAGTTTGTGGATTGGTAGATGTGTGTGATTATTTCAAAGGTTTATTTCTTATTGAAATTGTTGACTAATTGCGTCCTAAACAAAGTAATCAATCAACAACTAAAACAACTCCAGCGTATTCTAAAGATGATTCTATGATAAATAAATCAAATGTAATCTCATCTTGAGTTTTTCAATAACCAATATCTCCCAAAAGTAAATAGAATCAACATTTTGTAATTTGATCATAGTTGTTACAATCCATATTTGGGGGAACCAGTTCTAATTTACCCCCTTCTCTTTGCATGTATACATGTATGGGAAAAAGCAAGTTTGAGGGTGTTAGGATAGGAAGGGGTTGGCACCATAATTCTTGTAACAATGCATTTCGTATTTTTATTCCAGAGGTAATGCAATCTTTGCAAGTTCGTGGCTTATTTCAAAGTTCCCAGTTTGTGAGCTGTGAATCACTAACCCCCTCCTAGGGAGGAAAGGTCCTCCTCTTTAGTAGGGATCATTGTGTCAGTAAAGGTAATATAGCTAATTTATTTTAATTCACTTATAGGTTATGGCATTCTACTTCTTGTTATTTCAATTTATCAGTGTTATAGATTCTTGTTGATATATTGATGTTATTGTTGGATAAGTTAGCTTGTAGAATATTTAATACAGATTGCTCGTGTGCTAGTATAAGTAGCTTGGATCAATCCTTACTAATCGTGTGCTGTTATTGTTTGATTGCTGCTACAAAATTATAATTTGCTACAAGTGTGATTTTATTTCCAGCATTGTGTGCAGTGAGTTATCTTTATGCAAGCGAGGGTTTGACAGTGTACTTTTTTGTGGATTGATTTCATTATTCCGAGTGTGAAGAGTGACAACATATTTTGGTTTGATTGTGTGCCAGTTCTTGTAGACGAAAGCTTAGAATACGAATTAGCCAATGCTAGTTAGCTATTGTTTCCTACATATACTTTGCACGATAACCTTGAAATAAAAGACTTCTCTGGTTGATAATTTATGTTTGAGCGAATTGATTTGTTTTATTGAGACAATTGATTTGCTGAACATTAAGTTTGTTGAATTTGTAACTATGGTCAATCTTCATAATGTACATTTGGTCACTTAATGTAATTGTATTTATCATTGTAAACCATATTTATAAATGCTTGAGTCAAAGGAAAATTTATTTTGAGTCAAAGTCCCACTGTGACATTTTTAAAGATGAAAATTTGAATTTTTGAAATGTAAATTTTGGCTCCAAAAGTGACAAGTCGATTTTCCTCCCAGTCAAGTTGGCCCTGGCTAAGAGACACTTCCATTCACCCAAGACAAACTATTATATAAAGGTATCTCGACCCCCTCCATTTGGGCATTCACATTCTCTCACACAAGACAATTTCGGGGCAAGCAAGCGAAGGACAAGAAGGACGAAGTAAGATGAAGGAGGCTGAAATTTCTCTCTTCTCTCTCTCTCTCTAGCAACTCACATTTGTTGATTGATCTCTCTCTTTCTTTATGGTTCACACTTTTCTGGGGCAGTTGTTGCAGGGGGTTGAAATTTTTGGGTAACTAGGGCAATTGTTGTAGGGCTGAAATTCTAAGGCAACTGGGTATTGTAGGAAGGCCAAAATTCTAGGTCAGATAGGCAAAGTGAAGAGCAAGATCAAATTGGGTGATTTGACTTGAGGAAAAGACTAGATTTGATTACAGATCTAGGCGTGTGTCTCATTGAACAAGAATAATTTCTCCATTGAAAAAGGTTGTTGGGTTTTTCCCCTTTGTGGGTTTTCATAGGGTAAATCTTGTCTGCTTTTGTGTGTTGTGGTATCTACTGTTCCATTTTTCTTTATGGTTGATTTTATGAAGTATAATTGTTGAATGATATATTGGAATAAGTTAAAAGACGATCTACATCAAAAGTAACTATCAACATTTCAGAAATATTGTGCTAACCCTAATTGCACTAAGAAAATCAACATAATATCAAAGCTTTGATGAAGGAAGAAGGGAACATTGAGATCACCTTGAAAAGACCCTAGTGAGTATTTTATTCCAATCCTTGTAGATTGGTTTCTATGGCTACCTCTATGAAATCTGAAAACAAGCTAGAGGGAGCATCAAACTTCACAACTTGTAAATCTAGAATAGATATTATTCTTGCCAAGAACAAGGCTTTGGAGATCATTACAAGGAAGGTTACTAAACCAACTGTTGAAGCAGGGAAAGAAAAATTCAAGGAAGATGACATCAATGTTATGAGTATTATAGTAGACTCCATTAGGGATCATTTGGTTCCCTACTTTGAAAAACTTTATACTTCAAAGAATATGTACGATGCCCCAATGTATCTTTAAAATATCAAGAATGTTGTTCAATCAATGCGCTTGAAGAATTAAATTTGAAATACAAGGATGACTTATGATGATATTGTGGCTTCTAAATTTGTAAGGATTTCCCAAATAGGATATCAGATTCAAGCAATTGGTGAATCCATCCCTGATCAAGAACTAGTGATTACAACACTCAATGGTCTTCGTAGATCATGGTATGCTTTTGCAGCAGGGTTAACCAGTTGGAAGGAAGGTCCTATGTTTGAACAATTATGGACATCTGTGCTTAGGAAGAAGCAAGATTGATGACTAGAGATCCCCAAGATGAAGAAGTACTGGGCCTTGCAACTCGCTTCAAGAACAAGGGAAAGAAGTTTGGACCTCAACACAAGAAGTTAGGAAGTTAGGAAAGACTTATAAAAAATCCAATGTTATGGTTGTCAAGGATATGGACATTTCAATAGAGATTGTCCTAACATGACTAATAACAAGAAGAGAAAAGGGAAGCAACAGGCTTCGACAACAATGTTGAAGATGAAAAACGAAAGAAGCCCAAAGGTGACAAGGATTTCTTTTACTATTTTGCTTTGACAAGTTCCCTTTCAGATGATGATAAAATGTGGTTGGTAGAGAGTGGAGCATCTAGTCACATGACCGAAGAGCGTGGGGATATTTCAAGCATGACATAAGATTAGTTATCTCAAAGGGTTGAACTGGGAGACAATGAATCTCATAAACTTTAATTCACTAGAAATTTTTATTTTATCTTTTGCAAATATATGTACTTTTGTGTAGCTCCATGAAATATATTATATATATATATATATATATATATATAATATATATAAGTTATAATCTCAAACTTTAATTTAAATTAAAATCCATTTACTGATAATTATATGAACATTTTTCCATAAATTTCAACCGTTGGTCTTATCAAAAACCAAAGTAGGATATTTAACATGTAAATTATAATCTCAAACTTTAATTAATAAAAAATTCATTTACTAATAATTGCATAAGCATTTTTCCATAATTTCAATGGTTGGTCTTATCAAAAACCAAAGTAAGATATTTAATATATAAGTTATAATCTCAAACTTTAATTAATAAAAAAATCATTTTTTTCCATAAATTTCAATGATTGGTCTTATCAAAAACCAAAGTAAGATATTTAATATATAAGTTATCATCTCAAACTTTAATTAATAAAAAATTCATTTGCTAATAACTAAATGAACATTTTCCCATAAATTTCAATTGTTGGTCTTGTCAAAAGACAAAGTAAGAACGCGAAACTTTTGTGTAACTCCATAATCTTTTTTTAATGATTAATTTTTTCAAAACAAAGCAAGAGTGCGAAACAGAAAAAGTGATTAGTTTTATCAAAACAAAGCAAGAGTGTGAAACAGAAAATAAGAATGTGAAAATTTATTGTACATATATGAAAAAAAAATCTTAATCTTATTAAAACAAAGTAAAAATGCCAAATTTTTGTATAACTACATTAATTTTTTTCATAAATTCCAGTTATCAATCTTATCAAAACAAAATAATAATATAAAATACTATAATAACTAATGTATATTATTATTAATTTTTTTTTTAACTAAAAAAATATCATAAATTATATTTACTAAATAAAATAAGGAAAATAACATTATAGTATTTTATTTCACACATTTTACACTATTTATAATAATAAAAGCCTCAAATAATTATTAATTTATTTGTTCCAGCAAATTTCACACCATTTTGATTTATATAATAATAATAAGGTGAGGCACTCACACCACCATTTTGATTTACATGTATAATAATGAGTAGGTGAGGCCTTAATTGATTAATAATTCATTTTGTTTTCACACATTGTAACTTGAGAGGAGAAATCATTCATTTTATCTCACATAGGTATAGTGGCTTTTCTTAGCTGAACACACTTGGATGTTTTCCTATTCACTTATTTGTGAATTTACTCAAAAATAATTCATTTACTCTCATTAAACTCAACTATAATTTGAAAAATGGGATAAAACTGCCATGAGTACTTACCAGTTTGAACATGACTTCGTACAGTATGCAGAAGTAAAATTTAAAAATTATGACCATGTCTGTATCAAACATAACTAAGCTATAAGGCAAGTCCGAAGAGCTAGACCTCAAAACTAAACACCAAAAAGCCAAAAAGAACTGATATATGGCAAAGCTAATGCTCTTCTTCAGTATCAGAATCTACTAAGAGGTGGACTGGCTGGCTGTTAGTCTGTGGTTCCTGGCTGGTGCTGGTCTTCTGGTTCCTCCTCAGCAGCCACTGCCTCTATAGCCCGAAGAGTTTTTATCATGACATCACATTTTTCCTTCATGAGATTCAGCTTGTCCATGATTGCCTTCTGAAACGCTTTCTCCTCTATCACCAGAGCAATGAAGCTTTTAGTATGCCAGTATAGCTCAACCATTCTGAAGAATTCTGTGTCTCGGCCTCTGGAGAATTGTGTGTCAGGAATCCAGTGAAGAAGTACTTCATCAACATCCTCTCTGACTTTATCTTCAATTTCGCCAACCTCGGGCTTGATGTCTGTAGATAACCTCTTGTGGTAGCAATCAGCTGCTTCCATGGCTTCTTTCTTCGCTAGGGTTATTCTTTGATGCTCAATTTGTTTGAAAAGATTATGACAGACCCTCGGCCGTCCTCTCCTCGAGGTCCTCCTACGTTTTACAACAGGTTCCATCTCAGACTGGTAGACAGCCCCTCCTTCAAAAAGTTCCCAACTTCACTGAGACTATAGGATACAGGGCACAAATGGTTTCAGATCGCAATGGTTGTCAGACAGACTAAAAGGGTCAAGAAAGGTCCTCACTACGGCCCACTGCGAAACCCTAACTACTAAGAGGTATCCGACTGAGGGTTTCTACTCAAGGGGAATTTATACCCGGCTACTCTGATATGCCAATAAGGACACGAATTCGTGGCCAGATAATTCACTGGAAGATCAATCCCCCTCAGTGGGATGGATGTATTTCCAGGCCGATCTCCAATAACATCGTAAAGACATAATAAACAAAGACACAGTTTCAGGTATTAACCTTTCCTGCTACGGTCCCCCTTTGCAGTCTGTCTTCGCTCTTTCTCCATTTGAAGGGAGTGACCATGCGAATTCATCATTGTGACAGGGCATTCGAATTCTTCATGTAGGTGGTGACCAGAGCTCCGGATGGGCGAAATTCACTACACAAAACCATTCCATCCCTGTTCAAATGAGTGACCATGTGAATTCATCATTGTGACAGTGCTCTACAACTCTTGATGTAGGTGGTGATTAAAGCTCCAGACGGGAGAAACTAACGCAGGGGCCATGTCAATTCATCATTGTGTCAGGGCATTTGAATTCTTGGACGTTGGTGGTGACCAGAGCTCCAGACAGGAGAAATTAACCACACAAAACCATCCTTCCTTCCTTGCTGTGCGTTCATAGGAACACCAGTTGCCATAATTAACACTTATCACCGGGATTGAAAGGTGTACTCTTTTTCATCTTGCTGGTGTACCATAGACATGTAACCTACCTACACAATCCCTTACAGAAGAGACTTTCCGATGATTATACCAGTACCTAGCCACAACATGGAGAACCAGAGCAAGGGGATTAATACCTGATCAAAAATATGAATTCACAATGTGTGAATAATCAAAACGCAGCCATCCATCGAGAATCAGAAAGATGATCGCTTCCACTACGGATCAAAGGCTTCAAGAACCGGAGCAACAATGTCAAGATTTAATGAAAACTATTAATGCAAAACCTAGTATAATAAAAAAAATTGTGCCGGGTTAATAAAAACTTAATTGCTTGGCCTTTTCGACATGGACAACTAAATAAATTTGTATTAAAAATTTAATTGGTACTTTAAAGTGGAATGGTGGGCCAATACAATATGTACTTCTGGATAGGAGTTAAATTTGATGGCACTCTCACGGAGAAGTGATTTTTTAAGGTAATTTTATTTTTAAATGGTTTTTTTAGATGCTTTTTAATATTAAAAAATAAAAAAATTAGTAAAGGAAGAAGGTAGATGGCTTAAGGTTGTCTTTTATAATAATTGTGCACGATCAAAAAAAATTTGGACACAACAAAATAACAAATGATTTAGTAAATGGGGTATTCGCTTGAATGCGTGTCCCATAAACAACAAAAAGATAAAAGTTTTTGCTATGGAAAAGTTCCACAAGTGTACTTGGCTTAGGAGCTAAGAAGAAAGAAAAATTGCTATATTGAAGTGTTGAATCTCACTCATAGTCATCAACCAAAAGCATACATAGAAGCCAATATCTCTTGGGGAGCCAAAATTCTTATTGCTCACTTAAGAACTAATTCTCATCAACTCCGTTGTGAAACAGGCCAGGAAAAGGCCAATGGAAGTGTGGGAGGAAAGAATATGCATTTTTTGTTCTTCCGGAAAATGGAAACAGAAAAACATTTCATCTTCAAAGACAATAGAGAAAGTTATGCAGATATGTTGGCAGCTAGCTCTTGGGATAATCTATTTAGCTAGGGGTTTGTCCAGAAGCTGGGAACATTTATTTTGAAGCTTTCACAAAAAAAGGGCCAAATACATCATAAAGCATATGAAGAAGCAATATGTCCCATAAGCTATTTTTATCCTCATGGACGTGAAAATAATTTCTTTTTTTCTTATTTACTTTTACCTTGTTTAGGATTTTCCAGAAAATTCATTTTATTTTATTTTTATGAAAAATTTGATATATTAAAAAAAACCATAATTAATAAAAATTCAATTTATTTTATTTTTACGAATTTTTTATATAATAAAATAAATTAATTAGATATATATAAATTTGAATTTATCAATTAAAAATATATTAAAAATTAAAAAATTAATCTTGCACAAATTTTAAAAATATATATTAATAAAAGAAAAACATGTGAAAGTGAAGCTAATTTATAATACATGATTGCTTTAAAATTAAGTAATAGTTGTGAAAGCAAGAAACCCCTGACCATTTTACTTCGGCTAAGTAAGTGTGTCACAAAATTTAAAATATTTAAAACATTTTAATTAAATCTTTAAAAAAAATCAAATTAAAACTATAAAGAATATTTTTAATTAAACACAAAAAAAACTTAATTTTAAATTAAAACCATAAAGAATTTTTTTAATTCAACTTACTCTTGGGTTTACCGCTACTGATAAAAAAACTCGATTCTTAGCACATTCTGTCAAAGATGTGTTTATTTTGTAATAAACTGTATTGTCAAGCTAAAAAATGAAAAAATGGGTAAACCTGCATCAATTTTAAAGCTGAGTTGGTACTTTTAAGTGGAATGGTGGAGCAATATAATATGTCTTTCTGGCACAATATAATTATTAATAAAATGATTGTTTCATAAATATGATGGTAATTTAATTTGATTAATTGATTAACCATTTACAAACTAATGTTTATTAAGTTGATTTTGGAAACTTCATAAACATGTTGATTTTTTAAATCCTCAATGCATACATGCCGATGCAATACATTGTACATATGTTTATGATGTGCCCCTCTGACACAATACAACTATGAAAAAGAGAGATTGTTTCATTAATGTAATGGGCAATTTAATTTGATTAGCTAGCTAAGCATTTGCAAATACGTAAGATACCCAATCCATTAATGTTTGATTAAAGATATGGAGTATCCAAACGCAACCTTCAAGGTTAATATATGTAGATGAAGCTGGTAAGTTCCCCTTTCCTTTGCCCATCTTAAACATCTTTTTTGAGACCATGTCATCTTTTGCTTGCCAAGAGCTTTACAAGGACACAATTTTCATCTAAATCCAAGCTTTGGACACAAAGTTAAACTTATTTGAAAATATTCCCTCCAAGTGCCATGTCAGCGGCTATACCTTTGCCACGTAGTATATACATTACAATATATTTTCCCATACAACACCATGGCATGTAAACTCGCCATGTTTCCATGTTAACTCACCCCTCCAACATGCCACATCAAAATATTATTGAGTTTCCTTAGTATTAGGAGGAAAAACCAATAGAGTGTGTCCCAATCTCCCGAAAGTCAATCATTTGATATTTGACAACCCAATATCTCAATACAAATGTCTTGGCACCCAATAGTCGATAGCCCAATAAGTCAGTGTCAAGAGAAAGTTGTTGATGTGAATTAGTTGATGTTCCAATCTCTTGGTGCCCAACCACTAAAAATATTAATCATTCAATAACCAATAGTTTGATAGCATGAGGCCCTGAGAGTCAATTAATGGACCATCAATTGAAAAAGATTTGTTTTTTGCCTACTAATGTTTATGTTTACCAGGTCACTAGGCCATGAAACAAAATGAAAACTCTACTAATGACATTCACCTAAACTAATAATGGATGTCAATTGATGGGAAAAATCTTCATTAGTCAAAAGATGTTTTAGGATATATAAATATCTGGGGTTTGTGTTCAAATTTGTTTGATGAGTTACCTAACACCTGATAACGAAATATCTCGCCCTTCCATCCAATCCATATATTTCCAAAACTTCTACTAACAACCCTAAAATTCTAAGACTTTTGCTAAGTTCCCAAGCTAGTTCAGAGGCTGAAAATTGACTTTGAGAGGGTAGGAACATTGCCCAAAGACATTTGTAAACTTGAAAATCTTCTTCAGTTGATGAAGACATCCCAAACACTATCTTCAACATGACATATCCACAACTGAAAGACATAAAATGACCAGTGGTTAACTCTTTTGAACTTCACCCAACCGAGATGAAATTGCTCTCACTCCTTTGGTCTGTGAACTACCAATATCACATTGTGAACTCGAACTCTCACAAACAGAGGAGCCATCATTCTAGCTTACCTCTAAAGGAACCAAGGTCTCCTATCACTAAAAAACTATCAAGTCTTATCATTCAAAAAATTGATATAGTCATAGTTGTTTCCTCCCACAACTGGCTTGGTAAAATCCACTCACATTACAAAATAAAAGAATAGTGTAGAGCTCAAGTCAACTTATACATTCACATTACTAAACCACATATCCCAAATTCATCACTTATAGCTTGTTTCATAGAAGACCTCTTATTGTAGCAGCAGCAACACCCTCCAAAATGTTGGCCTGCACTCAAATTTCAGAGCCTTCCTTGGTCTTTCCCTTTCTTGTTGCAAACACTTGAGCTCATTCCATCATCTCTCTTAGAGTTTTTTCACCCCTTTGCTTGTTTGGTCAACTGTAGTCTTTTGGCATGTTTGATTGTTTTACCTTGCTTGCATTCATTTTCTGGTGATTTCAAAGGTTGGTCATTGTGTATTCAAGTTGTCATAGCTATGAAAACATTTATCGCACTCATACACAAAGTTTTAAGCATTGTCGAACAAGGTTCATCACGGTCATCCTAATTTCATCTCAAGTGTCTCACTTGTCACTTTTATTCTAGGATAGTCTCATGGAGGGTAATTCCTTGTCTTGTTGTTCCAGTGGTTTATGTTGTTGTGTCATTGAAGTATTCTAAGTATGTGATCACTAGTTTAAGTTCCTCACAAGTTCACCTCTCTCCCACACTTAGCCATTTCTCCAAAATTCTTCTGACTAGGAAACTCACCTTCACCAGACCCTGACTGAATTGCACATTGCTCAGTCTCACCCCTCAGTGATGCAACCTTGTTGCCTAGAACTGTGTAGTGCATAGTCACTATCCCAGGGCAGTTGTACTATGCAATTCCAGAGCTGAGCAGCCTGCTTTCATCCCCATAATTGTGCAGTAACTTCTCCCAACCTGACCTGAACTGCTAATCTAATGAGGATCTTAGCACAACAATCTAATATTCTAAATCAGATAAGATCACTTTCAGTTGTCCAACAAGTGAAGGTATAGTTCCCTCACCTTTCCAATCTCTATCCATTTGGCTTTTGAAGGATTTGTACCCTTGAGCCCCACTCAAAGATAATCAACACTTCCCCTTTTTGATGTCTTTGTTCTTCTGTCAAGTATACTATCTTGTTGAAGCTCATCAAAGAATTATGGAGAAAATTCTTCAATAGATGGAATTTGAATATTCTCTCATTGATCTTCAATCAAAGGAGGCTCATACAACCTTAAATTCTCAACATTAACAACAACATAAATTTGCATATATGAAGGCAAATCCAACCTGAAGGCATTGTTGCCAATCTTTTCCAAAATTCTGAATGGACAATATCTAATTGGTTTTAGCTTTTTACCTTCTCCTTGGAGCCTCTCTTTGCTAATTTGAAGCCAAACTTCATCACCGACTTGGAAGTTGTGATCTTCATGATGCTTGTCGTGCCTTGCTTTGTACTTGTCTTGGCTCTTTTCAAGTTGTTCTTGAACCTTTTGGTGTACCAATTGGTTTTGTTCAATGAAATTTCTTGCTTTGTCTATGTCTCTATGACCATCAATAGCAACATCTTTGCCAAAAATAAAATCCAAAGGAGATTTAGGCAAGTGTCCCAAAGATGCCTCAAATGTCGATGTTTGAGTTGAAGAGCGCTTGGCCCGATTGTAAGTGTGTTGAATATAGTGCAAATGTTCATCCCACAACTTAGGATGCTTGCTGCAATACCCACGAAGAAGATGTATCACTGTTCTGTTCACCACCTCAGTTTGCCCATCTGTTTGTGGATGAAAAAGTGTACTCTTTTTCAATTTGGTGTCCATGAATCCCCACAATCTTGACCGAAAATTCCTAACAAAGTGAGAATCTTGACCACTAACAATGGATGTGTGCAATCCAAAATGCACCCAAACATTCTGAAAGAATAACTGAGCAGTTTGTTCAGCTATAACTTGCTTTTTACATGGCATCAAAATACACGTTTTGCTGAACATATCCACAACTACATACAAATAATCATGACCTTCTTTTGACAATGGAACAGCTCCTACAAAATCCATAGAAGAATTCTCCCACGGTCGTGAAGGAATCGGAAGTGGTGTGTACAATCCTAACTTCCTATTGCTAGGGTTACTGATTGCACATAATGAACATCCCTTAATAAAACGAGACACACTTTAAAGCATATGAGGCTAATAACAATACCTCTGTAGATGTGCCACCGTCTTACTTACACTAAAATGACCAGCAATAAGAGAAGTATGTGCCTCTCCTATGATGTTAACTCTTTCTCCCTGTGGAATACAAAGCTTGCCAAGATGGTACAACAAGTTATCATGCAAGTGATAATCCAATTCCTTTGCTTGGTTACCTTGACTTAAGCTTACATAGACATCTTGAAAGTCATTATCTACTGCATATTTCTCAATATAGCTTTCATGTAAAACAAAATTATGCTTGAGTATAGTAGTTGCACTAACAATAGGCCTAGAAAGCATATCAACAACTTTATTGCAGACACCTTTCTTATACCTGATTACCAAGTGGAATTGTTCAAGAAAACAAATCCATCGGAAGTGCCTTGATTGTTGCAACTTTGATTGAGATTGCAATTATTGCAATGGTTGATGATCAATGTGAATGATTGTTTCCTTACCCATCAAGTAGTGTTTCCATTTTTTCACACTTTTCACCAATGCATACAATTCCTTGTCATATGTAGGATAGTTAATCACTGCACCATTAAAAGTTTCTGAATGAAAATAGATAGGCTTACCATGTTGCATGAGAACTGCACCCATGGCATAGTCACTAGCATTAGTCTGAATCTCAAATGACTGTCTCAAGTTTGGAAGTGCAAGTACTGGACCTGTACTGATTTTTTCCTTCAATGCATCAAAGGCCTTTTGTTGTTTTCCTTCCCATTGAAAAACCTTTTTCACACTTGTCAATGCATGAAAAGGAGCTGCTATAAGAGAAAAATTAGCAATGAATTTCCTCCAATATTGGGTTGATCGCAAAAAACTTCTTACTTCAGTAACTATCTTGGGCCTTGGCCAATTCAAAATGACATCAACCTTGGAGGGATCTATTTTCAACTCACCTCCTCCAACAATATGACCCAAGTAAACTAAAGAACTTTTTCCAAACTCACACTTTGACATCTTATGATACAATTGTTGTTTTTTTAAGACATCAAGTACTTTTTTTACATACATGACATGTTCATCACGAGATTTACTGAAAATTAAGATGTCATCTAAGTAGATTATAACAAACTCATCAAGAAATGGCCTCAACACATCATTCATCACACACATGAATGTAGCAGGAGCATTACATAAACCAAAAGGCATAACTAGCCATTCAAACAAACCTTGTTTTGTTTTGAGTGTTGTCTTCCAAATGTCTCCTTCAACTATTCTAATTTGATGGTAACCACTCCTTAAGTCCAACTTAGTAAAATAATTTGCATCTTTCAATTGATCAAGTAAATAATCTATTCTATGTAGTGGGTAACAATTCTTTACTATAATTTTGTTCAATGCACGAAAGTCCACACACATGCACCATGTTATATCCTTATTTGGCACCAAGACAATAGGTGAACCACATGACAAGGAAGATGGTCTGATGATCCCTTTATTCAACAACTCTTGATTTTTCTTCTTAATTTCTGCGCTTTCCATCACTGACATCCTATACATGCCAAAGTTAGGAAGAGGAAAATCTCGCTGCAATTGTATCTCATGTTGGATTCCTCTCTTGGGAGGTAATCCCTTTGGTTCCTAAAACATCTCATCATATTGGTTAACTACATCAACCAATTCAGATTTCAGTTTTGAATCACAACATGTAAAAGCTTCATTATTAACATCGTTCTCTGGTTTGATCATTAGAAGCACAAAACTCTTGCTTGAATTCACTAGTCTTTTCATCTGCTCCGCATTAACAAGTGAAAGATTTAATTTCTTTCTATGAGCTCTCACAATATATTCTACTCCATCTTTGAATAAATGATATTTGTTTTCATGTCTATGGAAGATATCTTTTCTATCATAAAGGTACAAGCTGCCCAAAACTATGCCACATATATCTAATGGCACAACATCAAGCTCCACTTCATCTATGCAATCTATAGTAATGGTGAATTTAAGTTTACTCTTTCTAGTAACCTGCAATTATGCATTGTCACATACCCATCCAAGTGGGTATGGTTTATGATGTGGAATGGTTTCCAAGTTTAAACTTTTGACAATGTTTTCAGAGATACGATTGGCTTGAGAGCCACTATTGAAAAGTGTGTCAATCTTGTTATGTTTTGAGATCACCCTTATGTGAAAAAGTTATATTCTCCTCTTTTCATTTGGAGTTTCATTTTGTGAATTTGAAGAACTAGTGTTAGCAATGGATTCTTTTCCTTTTATACCCATGGCTGTGATTTTAGTTTCATCGCCTGAATCAGATCCCAAATCCTCTTGAGTGGTTGCAGTTGTCTTTTTTTTTTCCCTCGTTGTTGATTTTTTTTTGTTTCATTTTGGGATGAAGCTTCCAACAATGAACTTCATCGTGACCCTCTTTGGAACAATGTTTGCATGTTACTTTCTCTCCTTTTTTGATAGATGCATTTTTCTTTCCCTTCCCTTTGAAACCCTTTTCTTTTCCTTTACTCTTAAATGGTTTTTTTCTACCTTCTTCTGGAGTGTTTTTCCCTCTTGACTCAAGATGAGTGGCTTGCACACACACATCATCAAGATTATTGGGATTAAAAATAAAGATAGTATGCCTAAGGTAAATGTGTAAACCCCCTATGTACTTCAACAATGTGTCCAATGATTGCAAATCTACACCTAACTTTAAAGACCTTTTTTTTCTGAATTCTTGGGTGTAATTTTTCACATTTTGACATTTAAGATGTCTGAAGTTCTGCCAATTCATGATGGATTGCAGCAATGAAATCATTCCAAGAAATTGAGATATTACCGTGTTTTTTAATCTCCTCTTGGGTCTTTGATACCCACCATACTAGTGTTTCACCCTCCATTCTCAAGGAAGCTAACTGAATCTTTATGTCATCCTCTTGAAGGTTTTGAATTATTCAATATACCTCCAACTAATGAATCCAATTATCAAGATTCTCTACATTCACTTCACCATCATACACGGGCAACTCAAATTTAACATCAAGTTTTAAAAAAGGTGATTTACCGATTCCTTTTGAAGTATGATGATGAGTATGAGTAAGGGTTGTGTTAGTGGAAGAGGGTGAAGATGCTTGTGAAGAAGAAGATGAAGAAGATGCTGGAGAGTGTGGAGGTTTGTTTCCATTTCCATTACCTCCACCTGAAGAACCTTCTCCTTTGGAAGGTTTGGAACTTTCCCCTTGCAGCCTGGTATTCCTCTCTTCATAGAGGACCTTCACCATCTGTGTCATGTCAAAGAAATCCTTTCTGAAGGTTTTCTCATCCTTTGTCATGTTTGTAGGTTCTCCTTCATGATACATGATCTATGGAGTCTCAACTGCAACTTGAGGCTGAACTGGTGTTGGGGATTGTGGCAAACTTTCTCTCCTTCCCCTTGACCCAACTTCAGGGCTTCCAACCAACTTCCCTTCTCATCTTTTGAGTTTTAACCTTGTAAGCATGACATAAACTGGAAAACAATTAAATCTTGCTTTCACAAAGAAAACCTAGTGCTCTGATACCAAAATTATCTGATTTAGAATATTAAATTGTTGTGCTAAGATCCTCCTCAGATTATAAACAAAATGCTTTCATTGCGCTTAAGGATTCATGAATTTTGCAAGTGAAAAATAAGTTTTTATGTTAATTTTATGAGAACTTTTAACAAAAATAAGAGACTGGACCACAACATAAACATGTATAGAACATCACCAAAAACACATCACAACAGGATGATGAAGGAGTTCACCCCTCCTGGGCTACATCTCCTTGGTCGAGCTTCCAATGGCTTAGGCCTCTCTATTATGTTCAAAAGTGTAAAAATACAATGCTCAAATGCTTCTGAAACCTACTCCAATAAGTCCAGAATGTCCAAAAATGGCTACCTAGCCTCTTTCTGCATCGCATTTGATCGAAAACTGGAGAAGTTATGACCTCTCCTAGTTTCTCCAATATTTGCTGCACAATTTGCACCAAATCTGGCAACATCCTACAAATTCACCCTATTTTCCACTAGTAGAGCAACATATTCCCTAGATTCCGGGCAAATTTGTAGGATCATTACTTTGGCTGCCGAGGCCTTAGAACCAAAAGCTAGGTCATATGGGGCCCATGTGCCCAGGGGCTAACCCCTCGCATTGGTCCCCTCCCTCCGGTGGTCACAATAAGCGTTTACGGTTTGCTGGAGCATTCACATAGGATGCTTGTCCGACAGTCACGGTGGCGGTGGCATCACATAACCATTTGCGATAAATGGTAAAGTGGTCACATGGGGGGCGGTTAAGTTTGCCCGCCCCCCAACCTTGCAGTTAATAAATAATGAAACAAACCTGCATTCAATATATATTAAGTAACAATGCGTAGATGAAGTGGTACAACATTGTTGTGTGTTGTGGGAGGTTGTGGGGTCAAGCCCGGCCTCCAACCTGTATTGCCATACAAATTTTACTTAGCCAATAGGAGGACACGTGGTAGCCTTCGGCTTAGCCACATGTCACCTCTTGATTGGTCTGAACCCAAACACATGGACCAATAGGACTTCGCCAAATCAACGTAATATTATGAGAATATTCATTTTTCCACCTAGGTTGTACGGATGCCCAATCAACATCCCAGTCAGCCACCTGCAAAATCTTTACATGTTTGACAAAGTGAACAGATTGTGTTTCTGGGAGCATATGGTATCTATTTCGGGCAAAACGAGTTGTGTCAAATTTAGGATGACAAGCACTACGCGGTCGTTCAGATTCCACACCATTATGACAACTTTGATTAAATGATGTTTGTTTTCATGTCTATGGAAGATAGATTTTCTGTCATAAAGGTACATGTTGCCCAAAACTATGCCACATATATCTAATGACACAACATCAAGCTCCACTTCATCTATGAAATTTGCAATAATGGGAAATTTTAGTTTACAAATCCGGCATCATCCTACAAATTTGCCCCATTTTCCGCTAACAAAGCAACAAATTCCTCGGATTTTGGGTGGATTTGTAGGATTATTAATTTGGTCGCCGAGGCCTTAGAACCAAAAACTAGGTCGTATGGGGGCCACGTGCCCAGGGGCTATCCCCCAGCGCTCACCCCCCTCCCTCTGACGGTCACGGTAACCATTTACGGTTTGTAGGAGCATTCACATAGGATGATTTTATGGCGGTCACGGTGGCGGTGGTGTGACATAACCGTTTGCGGTAGGTGGTAAAGTGGTCACATGGGGGGCAGTTAAGTCCGCCCACCCCCCAACCTTGTGGTTAAAAAATAATAAAATGAACCCGCATTCAATATATATTAAGTAATAGGTGAAGTGATAAAGCGTTGTTGTGTGTTGTGGGAGGTCGCGGGGTCGAGCCCATCCTCCAACCTGTCTTGCCATACAAATTTTACTTGGCCATTAGGAGGACATGTGGCGACCTCCGGCTTAGCCATGTGCCATCTCCTGATTGGCTCGAACCCAAACACATGGACCAATAGGACTTCGCCAAATCAAAAGAATATTTCGAGAATATTCCAGGAATATTTTGAGAATATTCTTTTTGCCAACTAGGTTGTATAGATGCCTAGTCAGCATCTCAGTTAGCCACCTGCAAAATTTTTACTTGTTTGACAAGTGAACAGATTGTGTCTCTGGGAGCATACAGTGTTTGTTTCACGTGAAATGAGTTGTGTCAAATTCAGGATGACAAGCACTACACGGTCGTTCAAGTTCCACACCATTCTAAAAACTTTTATTTTTGAGCACCTGATCAACTGTGCATTTCGCAAGATTAGTCATCAATCTTCTTCCCTGCCTGTTGGAACCCTGCAATGCATAGAAGAACAAGCTTGCCTTGCCTCCCAGAACTACGGAAAAGTGTCTCCTGAGTGTCCTCCCTCTGCCGAGGCACACTGGTCTCAAGAACTGCGTAGACATGTCCTCCCAAGCCCCTCTACATCCCAGTCTTGCCTTGCCTCTAAAAATTGCATAGACCTGCCTCCCAGGGTCCCATCTTGCATCAGTCACTGGTTGTCTCAAGTGCGCAATCCTGCCTCCTAGTGGCCTATGCACAATTTTCCCCAACAATAAGGATTGTGCTCAGGAGTTCCTCAACAAAGCCTAAGCTGCGCTATGCACAGCCTCAGTGACAAACCTCCCAGCCTATCACCTGGAACCCCACAATGTGCAGTTACCGAGCTCTCTTCCCGACCTATCACCTGTGCGAGGCCCGGTCCATGGATAAAAATTCTTCAACATAGACTAGGAGGTTTTCAATTCGATGTCGTCTCATCATGAGTGAATTTCAAGAACGGGTACACTACTCGATAATGGCGAGACGATGAAGAAGGAGGAGAAGGAGTGAACATGCTTGAAGACACACATATAACCGGAAGGAAAAAGAAGCTTATCAAGAACAAGCAAAGATAGCACATGCATGCAAACACCTCTCAAGATCGAAGATCATTGAATACCCCGCATCATCAATCTATGCGGAGGAGAGGATAAAGCACATCCAAGAACACATCTATCACTCAACAGTGGTAGCAGCTTGACATTGCCACCTCAGCAAGCTAGTCCATGTCAGTAGTGTCATGTCAAATTGTGTCATGAGTTGTCACAGGCCGCATCACTATTGCGAGCCATATGTATATTGTAGATCAAATGTAATGTAAAGTGGAAGTCCAATGGGCACACATTAATATGAAGAGCCATGTCAGTTGAAAAGTCATAGGAAGTTGAACAATCATGAGGGTAGTCAAAGAGTCACAAGGGTCCATCATCACCCCTTATACCCCCTCATTGTATTAGCAAAGGAATTTTCACCTTGGCTCCTCCCGCAAATCATAGAGAGTTTCAATCAGTTCTTTGAGGAGAAAGGAGTGGCTCCAATGTCCCACTACTGGGGATATTGATGTATGATGTAAATATGTGTCTTGGAACTGTTGCTTAATACAGAAGCCTTCTCAAGCCAACACTTTTCCATGCTTGACTTATGGATGTTTGTAAGGCTATTATGTGAGAATTTATATTTCATGTTTATTTCACATGTACTAAGATAGTCGAATTATTTCGGTTGTTTTAGTGCTTACCTTGTTGGGAATGTGTTGGTATGGTTTTCATTGTTGTCTCATCCTTGTGGACTGCTCTGCAGGATACTAGACAAACCTTTCCCCGCTCATTGGTTATAATGACCATCACATCCGTTGTGGATTATTCCAATTGGATGGTAGACAGACCTTTCCCCGCTCATTGGTTATAATGACCATCACATCCATTGTGGACTATTCCGTTGGATGGTAGACGAACCTTTCCCTGTTCTTTGGTTTTAACGACTACCACATCCACTGTGGAATATTTTGTTGGGTGTTGGACAAAACTTCATGGTTTACGTTTGTCTCTCCTTGGGTGGTACTATTACCTCTCACTTAGAGGCCCACTTTTCTCCCTACTTTTGCTGTAAGAGAACCTAGAGACAATCATGTTGCATACTCACCTTGCTTTTTGAAGGTACCATTGCAACACTCTCATGTGATGAAAGGCAGAGCCTAGGCAAATCTCTAAGTATATGGAAACTGGGCCATCATACCAGATGGGATTCCTACACCAAATGGTGTGAGGTCTGATTAGGACCTCATATCGGGGAGATGCCCTAAATGTTAGTGGATCCAACACCATCAACATTTCGGGCACTAGAAGGAGGGCCAGATGACAGGTTGTGCCTGTAGAGTCTGGTTTGAATCTCTTATTTAAAATGGCTCTTCCCCAATTCATAATCCCAAGATGTTTTTCTAAATATCTTAATTGTACCATCCCTGTGGAAGTTATTCATGACTTGTTCGAACTTAAGTTCGATGGGGAGGGTGAATCAACTTTTCACGAACATCTGTTTGAAGTTATTCGTCTTTGTGTTTGTCACGGAATATGTTTCGAAGATGTCATAGCTAGACTACTCACCCTCACATTCAAAGTTCATGTTGGTCAATGGTATCACACATTACCCATTGCTTCTATCCATTCATATGCACAACTTGGCAAGATGCTGCATAAAGCTTTTGATAAGTATAACCATCAAGATGTCTATGAAAGAATCTGTCATTTAAGAATGAAGCTTGATGAATTAGTGGAATATTTTTTGATCTGTTCCTTCACCTCTTTTGCGAAATTCCTTAGAAGGATTTAAACTTGCATTTCTCGAGACAAGAGTTTAAGCGCTTGGTTCATGTCTTCTTATACAGTGAACCTGGACCTCCTGTTATCCCTTCTTCCCCAACTCTTGCGAATCATAAGGCACCTCAAATCGCAGGAAAATTCTACTACTCCTTTCGTTCCTTGTTCTCCTCCTTTTTCGGTCCCAATGTGGGTGCCTCCTTCTGGTGATTGTAAAACCATGAAATCTGTGAATCGAATCTCCAATCCATATTCTCATTCCTCTCCCGCTTTAATGAAGGAAATTCCAGAATGGCTCATGAAGCCTACAATGAAGACCCACTCCTCCATTCCACAAGAGGATGTCACAGTTCACAACTCTAATCTCAAAGCTGATCCATATTTCTGTTATCCTCTATCTTCTTCGCATCATGACTCTTTGTACCATGACTCGCTTGATCAATTTGCTTCACCATTTGGTTCTTCACATTCTCTTGATTCTCAAGATGCTAGCTCAAATTACAATCAGGTATAAGGAAATCACATTACCCAGGTAAAGGAGCATAAAGGTGAGGGTACTTTCTGTCAAAACAATGAGTTTCCATTCTTGAATGACTCTCAATCTGCTAATCTCTGTGGAAAACCCAATACAATTAATTATTTCAATCATCCCCCAACCTTGGGAAGTAATCATCCTAATAATGATAACTCTATTCTTGTATGCCATGACGAATTCCCAAGCACATCATATGATCTCTTAGTTCCTCATGAATATTTTGATTTTGATTTAGAATATGCTTCAGTCAAAGAATATGTTCATACCGAAACTAACCCTTCACCTCACTATCCCTTGTGTCTTACCATTCACAACACATCCACTTGCAACAAAGATACTCCATGTGCTTTTCTTTCATCATCCAATGAGTTATTTCCTCGATTGACACAAGATGGTGAGGCTGTCCATGATGAAATTGAAAACAACCAAATCGTAGAGGACTCTTCCCACCCCTCATCATCTCTTATTTTGCATGAAGACAGCTCTTCAAATCGCTTTCTCATGAAATATCACCAACTCGTTTGTCTTTGAATGTGCTATCAGAAGAGCCTTTTCAACTGAGTAATCTGATTGTTGAAGCTAAAAAATCTGGTGAAACTTGTGACAGAGATGGCTTCCATCCGGAGAGCAGTTTTGAAATTAGCAACAACAACTACCCTCAAACCATGCATGATTTGATTCAAGCTTGAAAATGTGATTCTAAAATTCTAGAAAATTTTGGGACCTGCCAAGGGGTCGAGGCACTTCAACTTCCATTGATGGTTATGTTAGGATCTCTCAACTTTGGTTAGCCCACCGAACTAAATCAGATCTGGTTTCTCTCGCACAATCCATTTATCTGCATGGTTTCACTCGATGTGGATTTCCACATGGAAAATGTTTAGTATCCTGGGTGTAGTCTTTCAAGTTTTCAATATTTTACTTCTGACCGAATTCAGGAATCTGTTATAGTTCATTCGTCTTCATGCAAATCTTTCTCATTAAACTCGGGTTGGGAATGTCCATCTCTCATGAAGTCATGGAAATGTGAAATTGATCATCTCAAGGACCATCTTTTCCCTCAATAATTATACTTATCTAATTTCTTATGTAATGGTCAGTTGTTTAGTCTTCTTGAAAATATTATATTAAAAATATGTCCTCTCATCACAACATAAATCTCCCTATGTGATAATGAGTGCACAAGTTGTCACATGAATCAGGTTCTTCTCCATTCACCATGCCTCAACTGGTTTCATTCATTCGTGGTGCTAGCATCCTTTTTAAACACTTTTGATGAATATGATGCCTGCACAATTTGTCACCAATTGTAGGAGGGTGGACTGTCATATCTAGATCACAAGGAACTTGGTTTGATTGTTCATAGTGTTCAAAAGATTGTTTAAATTGATTTTTCCTTGTTTATTGTAAACTAGGAATTTGATGCTTTAATCATTTCATCTGACCATTCCTTTGTCATTGGTGACTGTAATTCGGCTTCTCATTTTCCCATCAACAAATCCAATGACAGTTGTTTCACATTATTTGATCTTCATTGTTCAACATCTCTTTATTCATATTTTTTTCAAGAAGGTGAGGCACTTCAGCCTTCGCTGATGGTTATGGCAGGTCCTCACTATCTTGGCATGACTGTCGAGAATGATAAGATCTATTTTACCTTACAAGATTCCCATCCTGATCACGCTTCTCGAGTCGAAAATTTATATTTTCAAATATCATGATATTTTCAAGAGGGACATCATGTATTTTATGAACCAATCGTTGAATGGCTGGGATAATATTTCCTGGAAAACTCTGTAGCAAACAACAAGTTTCGATCTTTCTTCACACCTGCCAAGGAGCTTGATGTAGATGAAGACATGTCCACAAGAGGCTTCCGAGGTTTGTTGGAAAATGGTATTCATAAAAAAATTAAGCATGTGGATTGGATGAAAGTAATGGTTGTGACACATCTTTCTACCCACAGAAAAAACCTTCATTTTCTTGTGCAAGTCTTTCAAGTTTTCGTATCTTATGTTGCACATTGTAGTATATCTGTTTTAATCGTTCATATCTTTGTGGATGCAAGTCAGGAATGACTATGGTGGCTTCACTGGAAATTTCATTATACATGATCCTGGCCTCCCAGCTGATAGGTTAGGATTAGGATTAGTTGCATCTTAGTTTTCTTTCCTTGCACTCGTTCCCTATAGCTTTTCCTGGTTTTCTTATTATGGTTCTACATCATTTTTTCTTAAGTCATTTTTCTCTCTTGTCTTTTGATTTTGTTTCCAGGTTCTTTTTTTTCTTTCTTTTGCTTTGTTTTCTTCCTTGTTGAGTTTTCCTTTTGGTTTTCGTCATGCAAATAAGTGTTGTGCCTTGCTACGTTGTGGCTTCCGAGTGTGTGTGTGGTTGAAGTTCAAAGAGTCTTGTGACACTGTAATGCTTGGCTAATACTCTGTCCATATTCCTCGTAATTGGTTGTATTTTTTTTTTATGACGTTCTCACAAAAAATATGATCCATCCATAAGGAGAGATTTTTTCCAACCATGAACTTGTGTCCAGTCTAGGAACCTCATGCCTATACTCAGTTTTCTCCTTTGGTGTTTTCAACCTTATCCAACTAGTAGAAATGGAGAAGGGTAAAGTCTAAATGAGAAAACCTAAATTAGAGGTATTTATATGATTCTAAGAAGGAACAATGTCTCCTACTCTCAATAAGTCAGGATCCCTCTTCCGCCCCAAAATAAATAAGTTCATATGCACAGTTCTCTTTAAATAAATAAATAAAGGTGAAAGAAGAGAAAGGCTTCCTGCGAAGAGAGGTGAAGCAGGCAAATCCACTGGGTACTTTCTGGGCTTGTTGGCAGTGGAATAATGCTTGTGTTCCTGCGTGACTCCGTCGGGTTATTATCCAAGCCTGATTCCAGCGGAGAAACACCAGAGATGAAAAAAATACGTTGAAAATCTTAAGCTTACAAGCTAAACTACCTTTCCCAATTCGAAACATTGTGATATGGTTGAATCTTATGTTGTGTTCAACTAAGAAGATACAAATGGGACCATGTCTACCTATGGGTTAAGTGGGGAAGTGATATGATAATGAGATCTTAGACAATTATTAAGGTATTACAAACTCATGCGCATGGATTTACCTATGTTACTTTGTGCAATGGATTGATAAGATTGCAAAATACATAGACAATGAAGCACTTTAAGAACATAATAGACAAACACACAAACACAACAAGTTTAATAAGGAGTTCACCCAACACTCCTGGGCTATGTCTCCTGGTCCAACCTTCAGTGGTGACCTCTCTATTATGTCTTAAGAAACAGATTTTTTACAACAATGAGCTCAATTTGAGTCTCACACAACAGATACAAAACAACAAGGCTTCACTTGGATCCCCCAAGTCCTTCTAAGTACACTGACTCTCCTCACTGACTCTCTGTCTATGTTTGCTCTCTGTCTCAACACTGCTTGTCTCTGTCTTCTGTCTTTTGTGGATTTAAAGCCAATCGGCACTGTCTGTTCGTTTCCCCTTCTCGAGCTCTCTGGCTCTTGGCCTCTATCCACTCGAATCCCCCTCTGAGTGTTAGAAATCATTGCTAAACGCCTTTAGGGGAGGTGGCCACCTATTCCGCCAAATAGCCATCGAGCCTTTGAAATCCATAAAATAGCCATTCCCTATTTACACAGAGAAATGCATTCAAACATGGGAAAAATCTGTTAAAACACAGTTCATCGGAATTCAAATATTCATAAATCCACATTATACTTCTATTGAGTCTGCCTATAATCGCTTATCGCATGTTGCAAATTCCCGTTCCATGGTTTCCCTTTGTATTAAAAAATTACATTAAAAACATTGAAAAATCCCATAAAATGGCTTTAGACGGATTTGAAATATTATATATTGGCATTTACAAACCCTTTCAGGTCCAGTTTCATCACATCGCTCATGTATGTGTAGCCCCGCTCCGTTGTACTGCTCCGATGCTATATTGAGATGCGACTTTTCGCAATCGCATATCGCATAAGCCCCGAGCCGTCTAGTAAGTGCTCCTCTGTATTTTCCTATTGTGATATCACGCGTTAACATGGGCCTTCGATCTGCGTGCTTGATCAACGATCCTCGTTGACTCGCGCTAATTGCAATCACAACTGTTATATGGTTGTCCCTGATAGCCTCTACCTGTCACCACCGATTGCAATGTGTTGATAGGATCTGGACTACTGATTGGCCAGATCCGATGGCTCCTGTGCATTGCTGCCGATAACTTGTTTTTCCATTGTTTCTTACTGTTTTTCGCTGCCGATAGTTTTTTCCACCTTTTCTAAGGGTTCTTCCTCATGCGATAGTTTTGATCTTTTAAAAGATTTTGAAGACTTAGAGGGTTTTTGGATCCATTTTGGATCACGCCTTCCCACTGAAAAAGCTTTGGGACCACAAAAAGTTGGTTTTTAAGCATCAATCAAGCGAGGATACAACTTCCTCACTTGTCCAATCTCTATCCATCTTGCACTACTTGGTTTTGAACCCCTGAGTCTAATTTTGAGGTACTCAATATCCCCTCTGCGCGTAGTTCTCACCTTCCTGTCCAGAAATGTATCTTCCTACAACTCATTGAGATATTCAAGCAACAGATCATCAATAGAAGGCAATTGACTTTTCTCTTCGGGATCTTCAGTTAATGAAGGTTCAAATAGTCTTAAATTTTCTGTATTAACCACTTAATAGATGTGCATGTAAGTTGGCAAATCAAGGTGAAAAGTGTTCTCACTAATTTTCTCAAGTATCTTGAAGGGCCCATACCTTATTGGCTTCAGCTTCTTTCCTTCACCTTGCATTCTGTCTTTTCTGATGTACAACCAGACTTGATCGCCAACTTGGAAGCTATGTTTAATTCGATGCTTATCATGCCTTGCCTTGTACTTGGCCCAACTTCTCTCTAGCTATTCTTGCACTACCTGGTGAATTTCTTGGATATGTTCAATGAACTTGGTTGCTTTGTCCACATCACTATGTCCATCAACTGCTATGTCTTTACTAAAGACAAAATCCAAGGGAGACCTTGGTATAAAACCAAAACAAGTCTCAAAAGGAGATCTTTGTGTGGAAGAGTGCTTGGCACGATTGTAAGCATGTTGCACATAACACAAATGTTCATCCAAAAACTTGGGATGCTTGCTGCAATAGCCTTTGAGCAACTGGACCATTGTCATGTTGACCACCTCTGTTTAACCATCTGTTTGTGGATGAAATGTTGTGCTCTTCTTCAATCTAGTGTCCATTAACTCCCATAGACTTGACCAAAACTTCCCAACAAATCGGGAATCTTGATCAGATACAATGGAAGTGAGTAACCCAAAATGAACCCATACATGTTGAAAGAACAACTTTTCTATTTGTTTAGCTGTAATCTGCTTGTTACAAGGTATTAAAATACACATTTTGCTGAACCTGTCCAATATAACATATAAATAATCATGACCTTTTCTAGATTTTGGCAATCCCCCAACAAAGCCCATGGAAACACTTTCCCAAGGATGAGAAGGAACTGGAAGTGGAGTATACAAGCCTAGTTTTCTATTGCTGGGATTGTTTTTAGCACACATGGTGCACCCTTTAATATATCTAGAAATTGTTTCATGCATTCTTGGCCAATAACATAACCTTTGTAGCTGTGCAACTATTTTACTTACACAAAAAGGACCTGATATTAGAGAAGTGCGTGCTTCTCGGATTATGCGAACTCTTTCATTTTGAGGAATGCATAACTTTCCCAAATGATTTAAGAGTTGGTCCTTAACATGATAATCCAATTCTTCTACTTGTTTTCCCTGACTTAAATTTGCATATACATATTTAAAATCTACATCTTGAGCATATTGTTCAATGTAGCTTTCATGCAATACTGAATTATGCTTAAGTATAGTAGATGCATTTATGATTGGTCTTGATAACATATCTGCAATTTTATTGTGTATTCCCTTCTTATATCTGATGACTAGATGAAATTGTTGTAGAAAACCCATCCACCTATAGTGTCTTAATTGCTGCAATTTAGTTTGTGAGTGCAAATATTGAAGTGGTTGATGATCTGTATGTATAATTGTTTCCTTGCCCAATAGGTAATGTTTCCACTTTTTCACACTTTGCACTAATGCATACAATTCTTTATCATATGTGGGATAATTAACTATTGCAGAATTAAATGTCTCAAAATGATAGCATATGGGTTTACCATGTTGCATCAACACTGCTCCCATGGCATAGTCACTGGCATCTGTTTCAATGTCAAATGGTCTTTGAAGATCTGGAAATGCTAGTACTAGTGCTATACTAATTTTTCCTTTCAAGGTGTTGAAGGCTTTCTATTGTTTGCCTCCCCACTGAAACACCTTGTTCAATCATGTTAAGGCATGTAAGGGAGTTGCAATCAAGGAAAAGTTAGCAATAAACTTCCTCCAATATTGTGCTACTCCTAGGAAGCTCCTAACTCCTGTAGCAGATTTGGGTTTACGCTAGTTCATAATGACTTCAACCTTAGAGGTATCTATCTTCAATTCACCACACCATGCAATATGACCCAAACAATTTAAAGATGTTTTTCCAAATTCACATTTTGACAATTTTACATAGAGATTTTCTCTTATCAAAACATCTAAAGTTTGCTTTACATGCTTCAAATGGTCTTCCCATGTTTTACTGAAAACAAGAATGTCATCTAAATATACAATTACAAAATCATCAATAAAAGGTCAGAGTACATCATTCATAACTCTCATGAAAGTGGCAGGAGCATTAGTTAAGCCAAAAGTCATAACCAGCCATTCATACAACCCTTTCTTTGTTTTGAAAGCAGTCTTCCATGCATCTTGTTCTACAACTCTGACATGATGGTAGCCACTATGCAAGTGTAACTTGGAAAAGTAAACAACTTCTTTCAGTTGATCTAATAGATCATTAATCCAAGGAAGAGGATAATGATTCTTGATCATTATTTTATTCAGTGCTCTGTAATCAATGCACATCCTCCACAGACCATCTTTCTTTCTCACCAACATGATTGGAGATCCACATGGTGATGTGCTTGGTCTTATGAACACTTTATCGAGAAACTCCTGTACCGGCTGCTTGATCTCTACATTCTCTAAAGCAGATAACTTGTACATTATGATGTTAGGCAATGGAGCATCTTGCTACAAATGAATATCATGTACAATTTCCCTTTTGGGTGGCAGACCTTTAGGTTCTTGAAATACAATATCATATTCTGAAACAACTTTTTCTAAATCAGCTTTTTGTTTAGCATCACAGCCTTCAAATACATTGGTTTTATCAAGGTTCTTTTCCTTTACAACCATTAGTAAAAATTTCTTGCATGAGTTTACAATTCTTTTAATCTGCCCTGAGTTATGGGAGTGTAGTTATTTTTGAGCCAATGAGCTCTTACAATATATTCTATTCCATCTTTTGTGAGTTGATACTTATTTTCAGCTCTATAGAAAATAGTTTTTTTATCATTCAAGTAAGGACTTCCTAAAAAAATACCACATATATCCAGGGGAACTATATATAACTCAACCTCATCTACAAATTTTGACCCAAAAGCAAACCTAAGTTTACATTGTCTAGTCACTTGTAGCTTTGCTTTATCCCATACCCAACCTAATGGATATGGCTTCTTGTGAGGTGTGGTTAGTAGTCCCAACTTCTTTACAATTGCTTCAGAAATC
>APFE030144274.1:0-10282 GCA_000404065.3 Pinus taeda | reverse complement strand
TGGCAGCAAGTTTGGCTGCATGCGAGGCTATATGGATGAGGAAGATCCTAGTTGGTTTGTTCGGTTCTCATTTGGATCCTACTGTGATTTACTGTGATAACCAGAGTTGCATTAAACTCTCGGCTAATCCTGTATTTCATGATAGATCTAAACATATTGACATCAGGTACCATCATATCAGAGATTGTGTGCAGCGAAGGATCATGTTACTTTCGTACATTCCAACGGAGGATCAGGATGCTGATATTCTGACGAAGGCTCTCACCAGGAGAAAATTCGAGTACCACCGAGGCAGGATAGGTGTTGCTGATAATCCATATCTTTTCGAGAGGGAGTGTTGAGATTGCAACAAGATGATGGAGCTTAGTGAAAAGATTCGCCTTCACTAAGTGGGCCCGCAAGCTATTTTTGGCGCAAGTCTATTTTTAGACTATGTTTATTTTTAGACATATGGATCATGTCTATGGATTGCAGGTTGTGTTTATGGATGATTGATCAAGTTGGAAAAATAGATGGACTTCTATTTTTAGATCACAGTGGAGTGACTGCTTAATCTAAATATAGAACAGTCAAATATTATTATCTCATAATAATATTTGGACTATAAACTTTGTCTTTTTCTCTTGGAGCACTTCAGTTCGAGCTACGGATGTGGCACATGCAATTGCATGAAGGAAATACGTGGTTCTTATGGGTTAGTTGAATATTTGCATGCATGACTTCAGTTAGAACTCAAGTGAGTTGAGTTTAGTGGACTGGAGGTGCAGTTGATGGAGTTGTGTTCAGTTTAGCTTTGTTAAACTGGTTGTATTTAGTCTAACTGGCAAATAGACTAGAGATGAGTTGGGTGAATTAGTTATTAATTAATTCACAAGTTATTAACTCTAATACAACTAATGAATACATCAGTTAACTCAGTTGCATGTCAGTGCATGTTCAGTTCAGCAGGGACAGGTGTTAGAGAATCAGATTGCTATCAGTTGTGACTATAGTTGTGCATCAGATCTTGCACAATCAAGGGATTGAGTATGACAATGAGTTTGCCCACATATTTGCCCACATTGTAGTTTGTGCTCACGTGATTTTTCCAAGTAAATACGTGGTTGCCTTGGAATTATCATCAGTTCTTGAGCAAGTATTGAGCAGCGGAGGCAGGCAAGCAGCGAAGGAGATTTGAGCCAGTGATTGATTCAGATCTGAACTGTATTGTGTGTAACAGAGGTGGAGATACTTGTGAGAAGTATTATGTTGTGTAATGTTACATGACTCAATCATTAATATACAGATAGTTGGGGTTTTTAGCGAGATGCTTTCCCCGGGATACAAACTGTGTTAATGTGTGAATGCTCTTGATGTTTTATTGTTATTGATGCTGCTATATTGATGATCAACGTAGAGGAGCTTATGTATTGTGTATGTTTTCCGCAATAGTACATGATCAGGATAATCTCTGTTGAATATGTGTTAAATTATTCAAAATTTCTACAATTAAGAAGAATCTAAAGGTAGCTAGGATAGGTAGATAAGTTATGAAGATGATAATAGGTTGTTCAAGGAGTTCCAGGTCAGGGAATAGGTCTACTTGCACATTAAACCAAAGAATAGCTCCTTGAGGATTGGCTCATGTTCCAAGATGGCACAACGATTTTGTGGACCCTTCAGTATAATTGAGAGGATTGGGCCAATGGCCTATCGACTTGCATACCTATGAAAATGAAAGTCCACGATGTTTTCCATGTATCCTTGCTTAAGAAGTATGTTAAGGATGTTGATCATGTGATTGACTGGTCTGTATTGCAGGTGGAACCAAACGGAGAACTCTAGCTAGAGCCTCAGTGTATATTGCAGAAAAAGGTGCTCATGCTCCACAACCAAGCAATCAAGAAAGTTAAAGTGCAATGGAAGCACTTTAGGCCCCATGAAGCTACATGGTAGATGGGAGATCAAATGTCGGTCATGTATCCTTCCTTGTTTGTCATTGAGGTAAAACAACTTGATATGGTGGTTTGGTATTTGCTTATGGTGGTTTGGTATTTGCCTATTGTGGTTTGGTATTTTCTTTATGGTGGTTTGGTATATGCTTTATGATGGTTTGGTATATGTTTTATGGTGATCGATATATGCTTTATGATGGTTGATATATGTTATATGATGTTTTATAATGCGCTTAGATATGATGACTAGTATATGTTTGATATATGTTTTGGTATATGATTTGGCATATGTTTTGATATCTATATGTTTGATGATGTTGATATATGTACACTCGAGTATGGATGTAAATACCTTAACGAGCTATGTTATAAAGCTCCACTATGTTGTATGGGTGTCATGCTATTATGCTATCATGTGGTTATGTTATCAGATGTTATGATATTATATGAGTTGGGACTCAACAAGATGATCATTGTAAATACCATAATTAGTTGTGTTATAAAGATCCATTATGCGGTATGTTGTCAAGTTGTCATGATGTTCTTCTCTTGAGTAGATCTTTCATTGTAAATACTGCATCGAGCTATGTCATAAATCTCCATGAGCAGTATGTCTTCTTTCATCAGGTTGCTGAGGTATATGTGTGAGTGAACACCAAGGACGGTGTCCCCCAAGTGAGAGGGTTATGTAACAGCCCTAGTGAAAATTTCATGTAATAAAATTTAAAAACAATAACCACAGATGAATGGGACACTTATTCCAAGTTGAATGTTGGGTAGGTGTTACATAGTAATTTGTCACTCTCCTGTCACTCCCCATTCCTAATACCAGAGAACCCTAGTAGTGACTATTGTGTTATAATTTCACCATGAAACCTATTCTTTTGCATCCCTTGAAGTTTTAAGAAATAAGTCTCCACTCCCTTCAGAACATTTCGAGAGAATCCTTCTTAAAACCTAGTTTTTAAGATTAGCACTCTTTCCCAATGTCTCACCCCCTCCGATGGCGGAAGTTTACACCGTGACCCATGTCGATCAGTTCTATTGTTAGCCCAATGCTCACGTTAGTGTACATTTGGAAAGTTTTATAAAAGGAAACAGAGTTTCATGTCTAGAAACTTCTAGTGGCGATGCAGTAGATGTTCATTTGGTTAGATAAGGGTCGAGAACTCCATATAAGGTTATTTCCCCATTAAAAGTGGACCTTCCCAAGGAGATAATACCTTCTTCCCCCTTGAATGGATCTCATTCTTATCCTCCTCTCCCTATATAAACCACTTCTTCTTACTCTTTTTAGTTACAATATACAAAACTAGTTGCAAAAGTATGAAATCTTTAGCTTTTGATAGAAGAAGATTAGTATTAGATGACAAAAGACTAGTCTTTGGTAGCTAAAGCATGAGGAGATAGCGTTAGAGATTGGAAGCCATTTCATGTCAAGGATAAGGAGGAAAACAGTGTTGAAAAGGCGTGTAGCAGGACTTGGATACCGCAAAGGAGATATCCAATGTCAAGGCTTTAGTTGTATTTCTCTTTGAAGTTTATTTTAATACAACTAATGGTTTATTTCCTATATTGGGTTTAATATTACATTTGACAGCTTAGAACTCCTTGACCTTTTAAGTAGATTGAATTCAATTTATGCTATCACATTTGTTGTTTTTTCTTGCATGTTTTTCTCAAGTATTTGAACGAAAGGAAGCTGGAGCAAGGAAGCAAGATCAACATCAAGTGGATTAGTGCTATAAGAGGTAGGCCTTCTTATTCGATTCTAATCTAAGGGAATTTACTTTAGATTGTCTTGCTTGTGGCTAGACCCATTCTCTTGGGCTAGAGGGATCGTCTCTATCCACAGAGAGGATTTTCCTACACCACAAATTGGCGACCCTACTGAGGAAATACATCTCCTTTTCATCACTCTTTTTTTTATACTTATGTGCCTAGTTTGTTTATTTATGGTATTCTAGACCTATATTGACCTGTTTGAAGGCATACAAACATTAGCCCACCCTCTGGTGTGTTAAATCTAGCCCTGTGTGAAGTTATTTTTTATTTTTTCTTTGAATCCCTCGACCAGTGCTCTTTTTGGCTAAATAGTCATGTCGATCAGGCTTATCAGTGCTAGAAAAAATTAGAATTTCTCCCATTTCAGTGTTAGTGTGTCTTGACCCTTAGACTTCTCCTTCATCTCAGAAGTGACTAGAATGCTTTGTTTGTTGGTTTTGATTGATTTATTGGCTTGAAGTTTCATTGCTTGATTTTTTGAGTTTTTTAGATGGTTTCTATGACCCTAGTGTTATGAGGAATTTTGCATCTATGAATAAATACTAATTCCTTATGTAGGTAGCTATACCTAGAACAACAGATTTAAAGTGCTTATCCTTTTTCTATAGACGATAAATAAGACAAAGGGAATCAAATGACCTACTTTTTCTTTCACTTTCCTTTTGTCTCCTTTGTATGACTCCCGTTGCTCCTTCTTGTACTTAACTTGCTCAAAAGTGCCTGCAAGCATAAACAAAAGACAAGTAACTAATCAAATCAAGAGATATATCGAATATAAGTAGATGGAATTAGATACATTCACACATATAAACATCACATATCAAGATAAAAAAATGGAAAAAGATGTAAACAACTTTATTAAGTAGAAGGAAGAATTACAACCATGAGATCTGATCCATTGTCACTCTTCTAGCTTGGGTTCCAACCAACATCACATCATAGCACGACACTCTGGCAGAATAACACTACTCTCTTATAATCTCAATCTTCACACCAATAGTATCTCCTTACAAATTCTTAAATTCCAGTCCCCGGTCACTTAGATGAGTGCTCAATTTATAGTCAAATGGAGAAGTTTTGGTCATAAATGAGAGTATTTAATGGACTTCCAAACTTAGAGTTAGTTTCCATGGAGGGAGGGATGAGAGGATAGGAGGTTACTTAACTCATTCCCTATCCAATTTTGAGCTCATACGAGATGATAATTGTGGGAATCTTCTAGATGGCTCCAGAAGATAAGAATATTCCCAAAAACCTATGTGAATTTCACTCAATCTCTCCTAGCGCAGGTTAAAGTGGGCAAAAGTGCTCTGCAGAGCACCCTGACATGGGCCTACCTGCATTGAAGCACACTTACCCCTATCCAAGGCTGCTCTAGTCCCTCAAGGAGGAATTTCTAGAGGGATTCAGGACAAGAAATGCTCAGGGAAGGAGGAATTCAAAATGGTGCCTTGTCTAGGGCATGTAGCAACTGAATTAGGGTTTGATGAGCCCTAATGGCATTGATCTGAATGATGGGAGTGGTGTGCCCAAATGGATCTGTAACAACTGACCCCTAAAGCATGAAGTCGAAAATTAATGATGTCGAGCGATATGCTTTACGATGTGATGAGGAGGTTCCGAAGTGGTTGGCATCGATTACAATACATAATATCATGATTTTTTGATTTTATCTCATGAATTGCTGAGGGAAGGCATACCCATGCTTAGCATATAAACTTTCATTACAAGTACATACATAGTCATCTACAGATATAGACCCATGATAGGATGACCATCAATGTAAAACCATTGTATAGATGATTTGGTACATTTCCTGAAATCTTAGCCCAGATGGATGAAACTAGATCCAGGGTCTTCTATCTCATTCAATCGTTCACTCAAGTACGATTCTAACCATGTGAATATGTGATCTGAAGTCAAACATGGGAAGCCATCATCTTACCGGTCAATGATGTAATATGTTAACAGATGCAAGAGAAATCACCGATAATGATAATGATCTTCAAGGTACTACAGTGCATTTTGCATGGTGTGAATGGATGTTTTGATGTCAAACACCATACAAAGTCTATCAGTCGAAGGCCAGTGGTGTCAACCTATCACCTTGTTATCACTCAGGTTGTTCCCTACCTCCTGTAGGGAATACGGTCGAGGTAACCACTAACCAATATTTTAGCTACAGGTCCTAGCCTACCTGCAACCAGAGAGGGCTCTCTCTTTGTAATTTAGCTTTGTTTTGGAGTATTTTAGGCTATTAATGATGAACTGGGTTTATTTTTAAGTTTGTTGGATGGTAATTTCAGACAGAGCTGGGCTGCAAATATAGAACATTTTTTCCCATTGGGCAATGGAGTCACTGAAAGTGCAATTGTTGAAAGTGTTTCTTGGTGAAATGGTAATTCTACAGAGCAGGATAGGCAACCTAGGAACAATTTTCAAATCTGGAAGTAATGGAATGAAGTTAGGGAATGAAAGGCAATCAAGAATCTTTCATTATACTGGCAGAGGGAAAGTGTATGAATATCATGCAGGAGCAATTAAGGATTCCTAAACAGTATTCAAGATGAAGAAATTAGTGAAAACATGAGCAGTTAAGAATTCATATTTATGACTAATCCTAAAGAAAACATAATTAATAGCAGAGATTGAACACAAGGTGCATTTAAACAAATCTTATGCTATTCTTCTTCTTTGTTATCAAGATTATGAAACATACATGGAATTTACGAATATAGAGAACATAAAGCACAGTTTAGTATAACTTATTGTTCCATAGAATGACACAGGAATTCTGTAACAGGTCCCAAAACATCCAATCCACCTTCAGATGATTCATACATAGTGAACTTCAACAACAATTTGTATTAACACAGTCTAATATTTTACAGCACAGTTCGGAAAGAAAATCACCAACCAACAACAATACATCTCTTTAACAAGTATATATAGAAGTTTTACAAAATATCCTATAGGGAAATATCTGGACATAACTTTATCCATCTACTCTGGCAGAAACAATAACTAATGTGGAAAAAACGCTCAGCAATAACTAAGGAAATAAATGCGCTTTACTAGCTGTTACAGGTGTCCTATTTGCCATTGACTCTTTGACTCTAGCAGTCGGTGGATGACCGCTTTGCTGATGTGCTGACCTGGGCATGCTGTCATTTGCCACCTGTGTAATTTGTTTGAATGCCTTTTAGCGCTATTTTCATCCACTTGTCGATTTGAATTTTTTATAGCAGAGCCTATTATACAATTTGCTTGTTATGCAGACAATAAATAAGAATAGACTCAAAACTACTTTAGAATCTCAAGCAGGCTTTGCCACCATTCCTCTGTTGGTAGCTGATGCTTTCTTAACTTGAGTAATATTTCATCAGCTTCAGTGAATGTGTAATAATTCGGCCAAAATGGAGAAAGGTGTGCTATCTCATGCTCAATGTAAAACAAATCTTCCAGTTTATCATATAAACTTTGCCCTGTGGGAGGGACTGCTTCTTCTGTGTTGCTTGACGATGCTGTAATTTGATTCTGCACATAGGTACTCAGTCTGTTTGCATACTATTCCTGTTTTAGCAGCCTTCCAGTGCTAGTGACCAGGCTGGGTAGACCTTTGCTTTGCAAATTTGAAAGCTTCTGTCTAAAGGCATTTACCTCTGTCTACATTTCTTGGCATTTTCTTTCTATAGTTTGGACAAAATTTCTCATGGTCAGCACCTTCTTGACTCTTACAATGGTCTTTGTCCTATTCTGGATGTTCAGTGCTGCCAGCTGCTCACCAGTACGAGTATTCAAAAAGTGAATCAATTGATTGACTTGCTCAAGCTTATCTGCCAATAATGTTCTGGCCTTATGAGTTTCATACTGAGCTACAACCATCAATTCTATCTGGTCAAAAATGGTTTGTATTGTTGTCCATTGATCAGTAAGATCTTGGCCAATTTTATTCCACAAAATTGTTTTTATCTCGGTCAGGGTTCTATGGAGAGTGAGGTCTTTCTCCAAGCCATTTATCTTGTTCTCTAGGGCTTTAACTTCCCTAGTCTTCTCGGCAACTATCATCTTTGATTTATCATAACTAGCCTCAATCTTGGCTAGCTTTTCCTTGGTCTCCTTCATTTCTGCCATTTGTAATTCCAGATCCTTAATTTCTTTCATCATGGCTTCCATGCTCAAGCTAGCCTATTGCAATGCTGCTGTTGTAGTTGCTGCTGAAGTTGAGGCACATGCTGCTGAAGTTGAGGCTGGGGGAGGTGCTGCTGTAGTCATTGTTGTAGGAGGAGCTGTAATTATTGGAGGTGTTTGGGATAGTTGAGGGGCCAACTCTGGTTGTTTCCCTTGTTGAGCCTCTTCAAATGCTTTCTTTGTGTCCAATATCCTTTGGTTCATCCTCATAAGCAGGCTAACCACATCCTCTACTTCCTGTTGTTGCGCCACTTCTGCAGTTTGTGGATGTATGGTGACTGGCAGCTTCATTTGTTTTCTCAAGGCTGCTATGTCTTCCTCCTTTTCTCTGATTAAGGCATGTGTGCCTTTGGGATCTTTGGGATCATGTCCCAACTCTATAATGATCTCTTCCAAGGATTTTATCCTATTATCCTTGGCCAATGATGAGGCTTTTTCCAGCTCTAACTGGGCAGAAGTATTATATAAAGAGTTTTGCAATCTATGGGCCATTAGAGCCTTATCTGCTAATGTGGAATAAACCATTTCTCGAGCCTGCTTATGTAACTCAATCTGGTCTATTGGATGTATGTCTTTTGCCAGGACCTCCAGATTGGTTCTGATGTAGTCTGCAGTTGACTGTGGCTGCTATGTAGTAGGTCTGAAGTGACTGAGAGTCATCTTCCCTGCTTGCATGTCATATGCTGCCATCAGTCTTTGTTGATTTTTTGGTGCCATTCTCATCAACTGATTGTAAAGTTGAAACCTTATTGGGTTGTTTCTAGATTTGATCTCTGTGAATGCTCGTTTGATATCCGAGCCTTGCCTGGTCTGTTGTTTGGAGGATGAAACCTCCCCACCTAGTTGTCTCTCTTACTCCTACTGAAAGGAGCTGGCCGATGTTTCCAAAACAGGAGGGATCTGCTGCTCAGAAGTTCCCTCACCCCTAATATTTCCTATGGTTTCTTCTGTAATTTCCTAATCGGAATAGGGGTTTAGCCTCTGTCTCTTTTCCCCTTGCTGATCTGTGGATGCCCCTATGGTGTGCCCTCTTTTCTGTCCCTATTTTTACCTCTTTCCTCATTATGAGGAGTTTGCAGCACAGGGATTTCAGGTGCCTTTTTTTGTGTTGAAGGGCTTTGTTCTTGACCCTTTTCCTGATTTGAGGATGGTTGCTCTTCCATTATGCTTTGTTGTTCTGAGTGCTCAATGTCCTTCACTTTCCCTGCAGATAAAATGGTTTCTTTAGCTGGCTGTCGTGAAGATGTAGCAATTGATGTGCTTGCTCCAATCAGTTGAGGCTGTGTGAAGGTGACCTGTGCAACATAATCCAGGTCAATTCTTTTCTCAATTTCTTTCATATCTTTCTCTAATGTTTCTTCTTCAGTAAGCTCTTCATCATCTAATGTGCCCTCTACCCATTCTTGTTTATTAGCATATTGTTCAATGTGGGGGATTGGCTGGTGCACATATCCTGAAAGCCTGTGTTTGATTCTTCTAAGGCTTATGAAATGTTTAGGTTCATATGGTGCCCAGTAGAAGCTTTGTTTCAACATGAGCTCTTGTCTTAGCATATTGTCTGCATCCTTCCATGCTTCCTCCCTTTTGTTGAAAACAAAGGGACCCAATTGATGTCTGATTTTAAGCATGCATTCTTGTTTTTCCCATGGAAATGATTCAAGTTTGTATTATTGAACTGCCTGAAATACTCACATCCATAAATTCTGATCACTGTGTGATTTCGGTAGAAGTACCAATCATCAATGTTGTAGCCCTTTGAAAGATGCAAGATTCTTTGCATTTCAGCAGTGAGTCTGGTAGGAGGAGTCATCATTAATAGGCAAGTGGCTGGGTAGATGAATAGGTCAACAAAATCACAATATGTGTATGGAGAATAGTGGACTTCATGGAAAACTGAGGTCCAACAGATGACAAATCTCCTCTCTCCTTTTGAGTCTAGTCTCCTGAGAGGAACCTTGAAACTATCAGGGTGATAGTACAGCAGCAGATGGTAAATGTAGGAGGTGTATTTAAACACTATTTCTCTCTCCATCATCATGAATTGCTCATGTATTTTTTTTGCTATGAAGGTGGCATAGTCATACATGATAGCAGGGGGTTGTCCTAGAGTGAATATGGTTAAGATCATAAATACAGTTTCATCCACAAATTCTCCTGTTTTACATCCTAGAATGTAGGAAATCATATCTACCATGAGCCTGCCTATTTCATTAAATGAGACCTGATGATAGGGAGGAGGATGATCGTACTGGCACTGTGGATCCATAAACAACTGACTAAATCTTGATATTTCTGCCCTAGAGAGCTTTGCACCTTGATTAAGCAGAAGTTTCATTGTAAGGGGAGCCAGAGGCTGAGGTGGCTCAAAGTTC
>APFE030144264.1:296009-311072 GCA_000404065.3 Pinus taeda | reverse complement strand
AGACTAACTAGCGAGGGATCGAAATATGAATGTTGTGATTTGATTTTAGTTTACTTTTCTGCAATTAGATATTGGATTGCTCATGTCATTAATGATTGTCTCCGAAAGCCATAGCTAGACTAATTGGCGAGAAATCAAACTATGAATGATGTAATTAGATTTTAGTTTTACTTTCTTTGCAATCTTTGATTTCCTTGAGTGCAGTAGCTTAAATCATTTTTTTGTATTTAGACAGCAGCAGAGATGATAGTTTCATAATCAGTAGTTGATTAATTACTTGTTTTAAACAACAACATATTTTCATTCTTGTTCAAGCATTTCTTTCAATCACTAGTGTATTCTAAGACCTTCTGAAGTGTTAAGTTTTGGAAACCATTATAGAGAGGACATCATTGCCTTAAAAACTGTATCCATACTTGCCTTCTAGAGACTTAGGAATAGAATTTCATTCACATAAGGAGATAAACGGGATAAAAACCCCCAAAACGACATAAAAATAAAAAACGACAGAAAGTAAGAAATAGGTTATCTTGCACATATAGTGCGCCACACTTTATCAGCTTATGAATCCCATATTGATAATTAATGTAGCAATTTAGGACATACTAAGTTGACCAAACACATGACAAGGAACATTGTCCAGTCTTTGCGAACTACCTAGCAGGAGGAGGGCCAATGCCATTGAGACCAAAGGCACAAGCTAGGACAAGCGTGGCGCCTACATTATGGTGCACTATTTGTTAGATATGAGGGAAGCATGCTATAGATAACTGTAATCTATTATAGAAGTATACGCAGACATCCCAATAGTTATTCTGTAATTTCTGCAGGTCAATAGGCCATGATGAGCATACCTGTAGAAGTTATGAAATGATGATGGATTAGACTCCTACCTATAGGGTTTAGACTGAAATGCGAGCCCTCAATCAAAATGCAAGGATGGCATGCACTGGATTTCTGCGGCACGTATGAGGTGGAATGGGAATAGGAAGGGGTCGCGGATAACTGATTTGTTACAATTGTGGAGGGCCAGGAAATTATGCCCGCGATTGTACAAATTTGATGAGAGGATCATGTTTATATTGTACCCAATTTGATCATGAGACGGAGGACTGCCCCACACTGATAGCGAGGTTGCGCGATAAAGAAATACTCCAGCCTCCTCTGACTCAGAACCTACAAATGATGAGGTCTGAGCCGCATGAGGAGGACTCGAATGTAAACACCGTCCTTCGAAGCGGTATCACGATAGGAGATGATAAAGGCAAGTAGCCAGAAGAGAGTGCTTGGGTTCGCAAGGCTCCAACAAAGGAACTAGAGTTCGATTTGAAGAGAGCGAAGGAGACATTCATGGAAGCTAAGAAGAGCTTCGCGAAGGCCTCCACTTCATGTAGTAAAGAAAAACTGGAACCGGAGATGGACCCATCAATGCTTACTGCCTTTCTGGAGACATGCATGAAGCCATTGCGCGATAGCAAGGTTGTGAAGGGATTGCAAGAACTCATGACTAGATGTGTTGGATCAAGGGAACCACGCGTAGTCTGAAAGCTCAGGAAGCACACAACATAAACATGAAGGGAGATGAGATTGACTGCGCAAATCGAGGAATATAAAGTGGATCAAGTGATTATGGATCTAGGATTAGATGCGAACGTTCTACCAAAGAAGACATGGGAGTGCATGGGTAGGCCCACATTGCAATGGCCTCCTATTCAATTGAGAATGGCTAACCAGCAAAATATCCTACCGATGGGAAGATTGCAGGGAATAATGGTAGATATCGAAGGTGTGAGCGCACTTGTAGATTTCAAAGTGATAGAAATTGTGGATGACAACAATCCCTATCCTGCACTAATGGGGATGGATTGGGCCAATGACATGAATGGAGTAATAAATCTAAGGAAGCGCAAGATGATTTTTGAGAAAAAATCACTACGCGTAGTGGTACCTTTAGACCATGTAGAAGGATCGCGCTATATAGAGCCAGTGCACGATGACGAGAGCGATGATGATCTCGACTGTATCTACAATATAACCACTCGAGAATAGCATTGGGTGAATCCTACAGCAGATAGCAGGATTTCGTGGGAGAGTGAAAGCTCCTACACATCAGATTCAGATGAGGAAATAGAACGATGGTAGAATTGGTTACACGAGGTAACCACACTCAATTGCAACATGATGATAAATTCAGTACATTGGTAGCAACAGAGGCAAGGGATCTGCCTATGTATGATGGGTTGACAATGGTGGATGAATTCCTGAACAAATTTAAAAGCGAGGTGCCAGAAAAGCAGTGGCTCAATGCTTTGAAATGGGCACTACACGCTACGCCGGCAAGGTGGTGGGGTACGCACTAGCATAATTTTGAGGATTGGCGTGAATGTAGAAGGGTGATGCTTATATAGTTTGGAAAGACTCAACTGTGGATGGAAGCTGGGTATGATGGACGAAACATCTTGCGCACCCACCTCTCCAGATGGGTACAGGCGTATGGTACACAACCGGCACGAATGCACACTGTCCTTGCGATAGGAACCGAGACCAATGCGCAGGAATGGGAAAGGAAAGGGCGTGAACGATGAAGTATGATAAGACCAAGTGCACCAAAGGTTATCCACGGGGAAGCCTTTGACAAGGTGTGCGAAGTGCTGAGCACAGTCCACCATGTGAGACGCACTGACTGGGACCTGCACATACCAGCGGTTTTATGGGCTTATAGGACCATGTGCAAAACCCTGACCACGCAAGCACTTCTAAAGCTAAAGTATGAAGTAGTGTTTGTAATCCCTATGGAGCATGTGAAGCCTAGTCCGTGCATAGCAACACTCGAAGATACAACAGTTCACAAAGCCTGGGACGAAGGAATCACACAACCGCAAGAAACAAAACACATTGGACTTGAGGAAGAAATCTGACGGGGAAACTTTAGACTCTGCGAACTTGAAAAAGAAAGGGTACGATTAATGAAGGAAAGCGCTATGATGGACGTGGAGGTCAAGAAGCTAGAAGACGAGATACAGGAAGCGTTTCTCATCAAAAAACCTAGGATGGTAAGGCAAGGTGCATATGATCATTCTAAGAAGTTTGAGAACTATCGCTGTGAATTAGTTAGTTTGCTACCTTGGTTTGGACTTCATATTGCCAAACGTAGTGACCAGGGTAGCACGTTGCAAGTAGTAATGTGCGCGATGCTGACCACAACAATGGAAGGCGAGGATTCTCTGCGAAACATGGTGGAGGACGGGATAAAGCCACACATGGGTGGTGCAACCACCTAACTAGCCACAAGGAGGACAGACTTAGCGCCCCAAGCAATTGGAAGGAAGAGTGGGACTATAAACTATTTTACGTGGGAGTTGTGCGATATTGGGGATGCGCACAGAAGCAGAGCGTCATAGGGTCTGCGACCACACACAGAGAGTTGCGTTGCCGCATCGGTTGGCTGGAAAGTGATCGTTGAAGTCACTATTTGCGATGGGATGCTGGACTTGAGGCCAAATGGAGTGGGTGGCAGGCATTTAAGACACGATTTATGGGGAATATTTGGGAAAATCTGCCGCAAAGAAAGCATTAATGGATTGAAATTGGGGGGAACAGTCATATTCGAATTCAAAAGGTGCTATAAAACACAAAGGGCTACCTAGCAAATAAGACTTGGTCATTTGAGACTTCAGCTATTGAGCAAAGCCCCGAGAATTGAGAGCCAAGTGATAAATGAGCCCCTGAATTCATGAGTGATAGATTATAGCCAAGACACAATGACAACAACTAAAGATGGTATGGAAATTGAAGAGGTAACCACCGGAGAGGTTGCACAGGCCCTAAATATGGAGGATGGAGGATGCTCTCAAAGGTTTCTGGGTTGTTGCAGAGATCCCCAAATCACCCCATACGCCAAGGCCCAAGAAGGATAAATAGGCAATCGATCCAGTACGCGTCCCCAAGGAACCCAATGTGCAGCAAACTATCGATGATAGAGAAGGGGAAGTTGTCACGATAGAAACAAATGAGGAAGAAGAAGATTTGTAGGACTTGATCATCGTAGAGGAAGAAGACGAAGGCATGGAGGAGGATATTCAATCTACATGCTTTGCAACAAAACTGCCCGCATATGTCCCTCCGCAAAAAGGGAAGACCAAAGTGCCGAAGGTCTTGGATGAAACCAAGAGTTCACTCTAGACCCTGCTCCTCCCAGACGACATTGTGTTTGAAGGCATGCACCTGGGCCGCATGCCAACCATGAAGTTTGAAGATTGGGGCCTCACTGACTATGAGAAGTTCCCTCACATGGAGATCGGGAACCTCATGAAGTAGAACACTGCAGTGGTGGTGACAACGTTAGAGCTGCGAAAGTGGCTGCGTGGTGTGGAAAAGGCCGGGTTGTTGAACTTATTATGGGTGCCACATTTCCACCACGCGACCATAACCATTTTCATCATCAGGCTGCTGTTTTGCCTAGTGCATGATGGGTATTTATGGCTGGAGGAGCATATCCCCATCATGATAGACCTAATTCACCACATTTCTCGGCTCCCCTGCAAAGGAAAGGAACCCACGACGATAGCCAAAGGAAAGGGTAGTGATTTGGCCCTTACAGAAGCCATGAAGATGAAATATAAGCTAGAGAATAAGAAGAGGGGCTACGCCATCTCCATAATCAAGGACAAAGGGGTACATGTAGCAACCCAAATCCTGGGCGGCAAATTTATGAGGAAGTGTCGCGTCGATGAGGTACCGGTGCCAATGGTCGCACTAGCTGAGTAGTGTGCGGAGGGGGTCTAGTTCAAATGGTCTAAATTCCTCTATGAGGAATTTTTGAAAAATTTTCGCGAAGCCCAGGAGTAGGGTAAAACATTCCATTATGTGTGGTTGTTGTTATCCATATTGCTCATAGTGGGGGAACTACCGGAGGAGAATCAATTCCCGAGCATTGACAGAGAATTACCGGAGGCCATGAAGTATGCTTCACTCTGGACCATAAAGGACGTGAAACAGATACCTAACGCCAAAATCTTTTGGGTGCTCATGGAGATGAACATCCGGATGTGGATCAACCAGAAGCCGTGCTTGTCGCCCATGATGTACAACAGTCTGTAGAATTTTGTAGACTTTAAAGCTGATATGCACAACATTTGTATCAGGGAGTGTAAGGATCCGATGATCAGTGGATGAAGCTACCTTTTATAGCCACTGACGATGCCATCTTTACTGTCTTGGAGACATGGCCTCTGGAATGGTGCACCCCAGATCTTACAGAACTTGAGAAGGCTGCAACGTAGAAGAAGAAGGATGATGCCAAGCTGCGCATCACACAATTGGCCAAGAAAAGGCAAAAGGAAACAACAACAACTGAGGTAAGGGCAGCGCACAAAGCGACAAAAAAATTCATCAAGCAGAAGAAGGCCACAGAAGTAGCAGTAGCAACGCAGGTGACAGAAGAAGCAACCACGAAGGCGGACGAGGACCAAGAAATGTCCTCACAGGGGCAAGAAGTAGAGGAAGCAGAAATAGTAGAAGGGAGTGTGAACCCAGGGACCGCATCCACACAGCTGAAGCACCCACACATGATAGAGTGCATAGGACCGAGGAAGAAGGTCAAGGCCTTGAAATTGGCCATTGACCCGATCGCCTTAACTAAAGGTGATCTACATGACATTGGTGAAACGGTTCACAATGTCACAAATGTGGCCCTTCAGGATTTTATGCAGGAGAACTAGACTGTGTTGGGGGCCCTCAGGGCGCAGCTATAGGAGTTATAGGTGCATCCCCCTTAGGTGGGTACCCTTTCCACCTACCTCGCAGCAGGATCCTCGACAGCAGAGAAGATGTTGCGCACACGAATGGAAAACATAATAGTGTTGCCAGAAGGGGCCCTAGTCGCAGCGAATGAGATCGATAGATTTTCGGTTAACATGATGAAAGGCCTTGGCCTTAATTTGGATACCCTTCTGCGATAAACAATGTATCTGCTACATGATGGGATAATGACAGAGCTGCGTGCTAGGGAGATCCGCGCGATCCAATTTCTCAGTGAGCAGAAGATAAACATGGAACAACTTCGCTTGCAACGCGATGAATTGGTGTCACAGAATCAACAGCTGGTAGACGATCCTTATTGCCGCATCCCGGAGCTGGCCATCCTAGCAGATCTACCAGTAGAGGTGCAGATCCACAGGTTGGCAACTGGAGTCCGTGAAGCTCAAGAAGAAATGACCAAGGTTCAACTTGAGCTAAATCTTCAGATCATCAAGTTGTGGTTAAAGGCATAGCCTTCCACTCCCCCAGAGGTTTGAGAATAGAGCGCTAACGCTATTGCAACAGAATTGGAAGAAATTAGAGGTGCAATGCAAGATTGTGCCACTTTTTTGGAGAAAGAACTTGAGGTTCTCACAACTCTACAGGAGGACCCCACATCCAGCGCCTGGAGACAGAGGCACGAAAACTCCAGTAGCAATATGACAGTGTCTAAGGAACTGCGCAGACAGTAGTCCTCACTCAGCGGATTGCGATGATGCAACAAGCTAAGGCATTGAAGGAGCAGGTGGACACGATGTGACAAAAGGAGGCAATTCTCAAAGCGCGCGTCTAGCCATGGATTGACGAGGCTTTCACTATCACGAAAAACATCAAAGGAAAGCTCACACACATGCAAGGGATGCACACATTAATGCAGAAAAGCACCCCAGACACAGAGGTCTCAGAATAGAGTAGGCAACAGATTCAACAAGTAGCGGCTCAGTGCGCTGTCGACATCAGCACAGTTCAAGGAAAGTTGGAGGAGCTCTATGCCAAGATTGCCACACTGACAGAGTCACTCGAGGGTGAGTCACGATGTTTGTGTTGGGGGCTTGTTGGGCATGGAATCCCCCCGAGGCACGTTTTGGAGCTCAAAGCCCATTTTTTGACTGAATATTGTTGTGAAGTAACCGCGAATTATAGGCGCGAAGTACGAAATGTATGATAGAGTCATAGGGTTGTCCGCCCTAGTTTTGTAATGTAATGTCGGCCTACCCATGGTCCGCAAACCATGGGATTGTATAAATAGAGCAAGGCTCTAAGTGTAAAAGATAATGAAGGAAGAATCAAAGAGAAAGAGTCTAAGTGTCTAACTGTGTCTTGGGTCGTAGAGTAGGAGAAGGCTCTACAGCTGAGTGCGCAGAGGCCTAGTAGTCCGCAACTGAGTGCGCGGACCCCTGCAGCTGAGTGCGCAAGGCAGAGTCAAGTCTGTAACTAAAGAAGAGAACAATAAAGAAAGGTTTTGTTACCAGCTCATGTATATGTTTTTGGATTAATGCATGGTTGACGTAAATTGCAAATATAGTTTTTGTTTACTGCATGCATGCGTATGAATGATTTATATTGCTAAGTGTAACTTAAATGCATACAATAAGCTAAGTTAATCAATTAACAATAGAATACTAGTAAGGACTTGGGTAACAACAGTGCTCGGCCCCCGAGTAGGGCTGCGCGAAGGTAGCATCTCAGGTTGTGAGGCACAAGTAAGTGCGTGTAGCGACGTGTGCGCAGGGTCTAATTGCGGACCACTTGAACTCATTAGACATCTCCAGGGTGTGGAAACCTAGTTCTAGCACTCTCCCATACTACTTCGGGTGTGACCTCAGTCCATGCTCTGCGGGCTATTACTGAAAGAGCCAGTAGTACTGGGATTTATTTGGCTAATCACCTCCGAACCTAAGCCAAGCCCCAATAAGCCAACAATCACATAGAAATGGATTCATCCAAATGGTGGAATTATACAACAAGAATATGTTATCCTCTTCAAGCTTGATAAAAAATAAAGAGGTACTAGTCAGTAATCACTGGGGAAAATGGGAAAATGGGGAAAACCACTTTATAGTAGCAGGTCGCTCTTGAACATGACACTTTCACCCCATCATTGTGACTATTTGGGTTGGGTTATCAGCTTGATGGATATCATACCATTGGTCTATCATGCCATCCATTACTTTGTTTTGGGTCAATGCTACCAATTCATTTCAGTGTCGTCGACATGTTCAAGAGAAGTCATTCAGTCAAAATTCATCTTTTGCAATACCATAAACCTTTGCTTTCATGGCTGCCATTCCTGGACCTTGTGTCATCAATCAAATTCCATCTCCAAAATCACTACACTCGTTTCGTGTCATTGATGTGGGATACATCAAGGCCCTCCAGCGACGAGTCACTTCTTGTCGACATTAGCACATTATCCATGAGGTTGACTTAGAAACACCCTTCCAGTACCTTGAGGCTTTCATACATCAATGGCAGGTTTCTCACTTCCAGCAATAGGTTTAAATCAATGGCCTTCGATCGAAAGAATTTGTATTGTGTTCGACATCAAACCATCTATTAAAACCATGCAGAATGTACTGCAGTACCTTGAGGATCATTATCATTATTGGTGATTTCTCTCGTGTCTGTTAACAACTTACATCATTGGTTGGTAATCAGATGGTGCCTTCCCATGTTCGACATCAGATCACATATTCACATGGTTAGACTTGTACTTGAGCAAATGATTGAACGAGATAGAATACCTCGGATCTAGTTTCATCCATCCGGGCTGCGATTTCAGGAGTACTAAATCATATGTACAATGGATTTACATTGATGGTCATTTCAGTCATGGGTCTATATCTATAGATGACTGTCTATGTACATGGAATGAAAGTGTATATGTTGAGCATGGGTATGCCTTCCCTTAGCAATTCATGTAAAAATAAAAAATCATGATATATGTATTATAATTGATGCAGGTCACCTTCCACTTCGAAACCTCCTCATCACATCGTAAAGCATTTCATTCGACATTTGCATTTTTTGACTTCATGCTTGGGGGGGAGACTGTTACAGATCCATTTGGACACATCACTTCCATCATCTAGATTAGTGTTTTAGGGCTAGTCAAACCCTACTTTCAGTTGCTACATGCCCTAAACAAGTCACCCTTTTGAATGCCTCCTTCCATGACAATTTCATGACTTGAAGACATCCTCAAATGACCTCTAGAGGGACCAGCGTAGGTAGGCCCATGTAAGGGTGCACTGCAGAGCAATTAAGTCCATGCCAGGGTGCTCCGTAGAGCACTTAGGCCCTCTTTCACCTACACTGGGCAAGATTGAGCGAAATTCACATAGTGTTTGGGGAATATTCTTATCTGTTGGAGTCATTTAGAAGTTTCCCTCACTTATCAACTCCAATGAGCTCGAAAATGGATGAGGAATGAGTTAAGATGCATCCTATCCTCTCATCCCTTCCTCCATGGAACTAATTCTAAGTATGGAAGGCCATTCAATACCCCCATTTCTGACATAACCTCCTTCATCCTCCTATAAATTGAACACTCATCTAAGTGATCAAGGGTTGGACTATTTTGAGTTGAAAGGAGATAATGTTGCTATGAGAATTTATTTTGAGACAAGTATTGTTATGCTACAAGTTTGTCATGCTTTTGATGTGATGTGGATGGGATCCAAGCTAGAGGAATGACTTGAATCAGACATGATGATTGTAATTCCTTCTTCTATTCAATAAAGTATTTGAACCTTTTTCCCATATGTTTGTATTATTATATGATGCTTATATGTGTGAAATGTATATGATTCCATTCACTTGTATTCAATAGATCTTTTGCTTTGATCAGTTCTTTGTCCTCTGTTAATGTTTATAGGTACTTCTCAAGCATGTTAAGTACAGGAAGGAGAGACATGATTGATACAAAGGAGATAAGAGGAAATCAAAACTACAAGTAGGTCTTCTCATCTTCTTTGTCTTATCTATTGCTTATAGGAAAACGATGAAGTGATTTAAACTGTTGTTCTAGATATGGCTACTTATCTAGGGAATTAGTATTTATCTGTAGATACCAAATTATCCAAAACAACGAAGACCCGTCCTACTTCACTAGTTGAATAAGTAGTCTTCACTGGAATGAAGCGAGCTACCTTGCTCAACCTGTTAACCACAACCATGATGGAATCATGATGCTTTGATGTCCTCGGTAGAACTATAATGAAATTAATGGAAATGACCTCCCATTTCCATTCTGGAATTAGAATAGGCTGTAACAAACTAATTGGGTGCTTACACTCAAATTTCACCTGTCGACAATCCAAACATTTAGCAACAAACTCTGCCACTTCCTTCTTCAGATTCAACCAATAGTAGAAGTTCTTCACTGTTGTCAATGTCTTCTGATATCCTAGGTGACCTAAATATGGTTTGACATGAAACTCCCTCAAGATAAGCTTCTCGGGCTCACTGTCATCCGACACATAGATTTTGTCCCCAAATTTGACCAAGCCATATGTTGTGAGACAATAGTCCACATCCTGATCATCTATACCCTACTGTAACCTATGCTTAAGTTGTTGGTACCTATCATCCTGTTATCCTGCTTGTAGGATCCAGCCCTATAAATCTGTCCCATAAGAGCTCATATTTGCAATATGATTTACCCGTACTCTCCTACTGAGAGCATATGCAACCCTGTTCTCCTTCCCTTTAATATATCTGATCTCAAAGTCAAACTTACTAAGAATTGCCAACCATCTAACTTGCTTGACATTCAGATTCGGTTGGTTAAAAAAGTATCTCAATCGACTGTGATCACTCATCAATACAAACCTCTTGCCAAGAAGATAATGCTTCCACATGTTCAATGCATGAATGATCGTTGCCAAATCAAGATCATGTGTCACATAATTCTGCTCGTGTTCATATAGTTTCCTTTATTCATAGAATACTACTTGTCCCTCCTGCATCAAGACTCCACCAAGTCCTCCCGTGCAAGCATCTATGCAGACCACAGACTCTTTATTTGGATTTGTAATCTTTAACACTGAATCATTTGTCAACAACTGCTTCAACTGCTCAAAACTTGTTGCACATTCATCCGTCCATTCAAATTTCTTTCTTTTCCTCTAAAAGTATGTAACAGCATATGTGATCTATGAGAAGTTCCTAATGAAACTCCTACAATAACCTGCTAACCCCATGAATGATCTAACCTCATCCACATTTATAGGATCTTCCCATTCCATGATAGCTCTTATCTTTTCCGAATCTACTGCTATGCCTTCCTTGGAAACCACATGCCCCAAGTAATGTACCTTTGTATGAAAGAAACTGTATTTGCTAAGATTTGTATACAACTAAAAATCTCTTAACAATCTCAATACTGCTACTAAATGTTCAACATGCTCTTCCTCATTCTTAGAATATATCAATATATCATCAATGAATACAATATCAAACTTGTCCATATAAGGATGCAACACATTATTCATTAAGAAAATAAAAGTAGTTGGAGCATTAATAAAACCAAAAGGAACTACAACAAACTCATAATGCCCATACTTGGTCTAAAAAGGAATCTTGTAAATGTCCTCTTGTTTAATGTGTACCCAATGGTATCCTGATCTCAAATCAATCTTTGAAAAAACTACTTCTCCCTTCAACTGGTCAAAGAAATCATCAATCCTCGACAACAAATACTTATTCTTGATGGTTACCTTTTTCAATTGCTTGTAGTTAATACATAACCTGAGAGTACCATCCTTCATCTTCACAAACAACACTGGTGTGCCCCAAGGAAATACACTTTGCCTAATGTACCCCTTGTCAAGCATTTTCTTCAACTGCAACTTCAATTCCACTAGATCTAGAGTACTCATCCTGTAAGGTGCCTTTGATGTTGATGTTGCCCCTAGTACCAACTCAATAGAAAAGTCCACTTCTCTGTGAGGAGGTAATTTTGAAATCTCTTCTTGAAACACATCCTCAAACTGTTGTAATATAGGGCACCTCTTGAAGATTTCTACATCCTCAACATCCTTACCCTTGTCACTAGAAATATGGATTGCAAATAGTACACACACCTTTTTGCGACTACGTTTGGCTTGCATATCTATAATCATCCTCACTGATGCATGCTTCTTCTTTCATTGAAAGATTCTCTTCTCTCCATTATCATCTAGGCACTCAATAGCCTTGTCATAGAAATCTACTTTGGTTCTGTGGAGGTACAACCAATCCATACCCAAAAGCATATTATATGATCCCAATGGAAGAAAATTTAGATGCGCTAATGTAGGCATACCATTCAACTCAGATGCATAAGATCTTACCCAGTGATGAACCCTCTTCTTGGTACCTATAGCCAACTGCACCAACCAAGACTATGCATGCACTTCTTTTCTTAAACCACACTTATCCACCAGTTTAGGATTAACATAACTATAATTAGATTCAGGTTCAATCAAAATAGAAACAACTTAACCATAGAGCTTACCTCCCATCTCAATAATATATGCCTGTTGATCATCCTGCATGTTGTCCACAACTGCATAAATATGAGGAATGTTATGGCCCACATTCCCAACCTTCTGCGTCTCCTGAGAACTATAGAGCTGAGGCTTGCCACCTCAGTACTGTTATCACTCAGGTTGTCCCTAGGCTCCTAGTAGGGATACAGCCGACGTAACCACAAACCAATCTTCTGATTGCAGGTTCTAGCCCACCTGCAATCGGAGAGGGCTCTCTCCTTCAGATTCAACCTTAGTTGATCTAGATTCAACCTTAGTTGATGATTTTAGGCTAGCTTTCTGACTTCAAGGGAATGTTTGAATATGATTGGGAGGAAGGTAGGATTCTCGAGTAAAGAGGCACAATAAGGTGTTATAAGTTCTGAACCAATGGGCATGGAGTCACAGATTGAGGCATGCGAGCGTTTTCTTGGTCACAAGGGGATACAGAGCGGGATAGCCACGCAGGATACAATATTCAGGCTGCTGAAAGTACGGAATGAATATCAGGGATGAAATGCAAAAGAGAATCATTTCATCATGCTGACCAAGGGGAGAAGTGGATGAGTGGGATCCCGAAGTAGTTAAGAATTCCAAAGACATGCACTCATATATAGAAGAAACAGGGTAAACTAGAGCAGTTAAGAATTCTAGCTTATAACTATTTCAGCAGAAAACATCGAAAAGTGCAGAAATTGAACTTAAGGTGTATTTAAACAAATCTTAAGCTATTCTTTTTTCCTGCAACTTAGAAAGGCGGAAAGATGATAAAAACATAAAATAAACAGGAGAGAAGAACACTTATTGGATCATGCAGAGACACAGGAATTCCGTGATCATTCCTTGGCCAAGAGAAAACAACGAGTTGTTTCGCAATCCATGCTTTCAGCAATCTTTGATTATGAAAAATACGACAGTTACAGTGCAAGTCTTTACTCAGAGAAATTCCTGGAAAGGAAACTGACCAACAACTACTACTACCAACCAACCAACCCTTTACAATATCGCTTCGGGTGGTATTTATAAACAAAATATCAGAAAGACATCATTACAAGTGACCTTGACAGGTCTACTTAGAACTCTTCAAAAATCTAATTGCTGCTGGAAATAAAAGCAAGTAAATCTTTTTGGCTGCGTTGGGGGCAGCTGAATCGAAACAGGTGACGAGGTGGCCCTTGGGGACCAGATGCAGTGCTGCTGAAGTGAATGTGCTTTGGGGCTGCAGCTCGGCTTTGGTGTGAATTGAATGTGAAATTATTATGATTTTAGAGCTTCAAGTGGTTTCGCTCTCCTTCTATGAATCTGCTGGAAGATATTCAATTCTCTTGCTTTGGGTCACTGCTCAAGATATTCTCTGATACACTTTGCCGCTACATTGATGGTTTCTGCCGTCGATTGATACTCTTTGACACACTTGAAGCCTGCTGATTTGATCTGATACACTTTAAACTCTATGAATGATCTGCTGCTATTTACAAACCGGATCCTTCGGCACGCTTGGGCAATTTTCGGGCTTTTTTCGGCGCACAGTGGGCTCGACAATCAGAAGATTCCCTGAAGATTCCTCGAAATGGCCTATTTCCCATAGCGATGCGTGAATAACTGCCTCTATTTCTTGATCTGGAGCTCCGAAGTGCGACTTTTCTTCCTGCGCGAAGCTTTTTCGGCTTTTTTGGCTGCTGACGTAAGCACTGCGTCGGCTGTAGGGCGGATGACATCATCAATGGGTCGCTGGTATAGTGTGACGTGGTGAGGTACTGGATGAACTGTTGATGAAGAGGTTCTGATGCAATATCGCGATATCGCGTCGGCCGGGAGAGAGGGGGATCATTGAGTTGGACATTTTGGTGCTTGCGACTACCGATATGCGATATCGCGATATCGCATCGGCGGAGAGGGAGGGGTGGACGGTTTGGACACTCGGCGTTTGTGATCGCCGATCGCCGATTTCGCGATGTTGCATCGGCGGGGGACGGATGGGCATTGTTTTGCATGAAAGTGAGATGGCGAGGTTGCGATGCGAAAACAGCTTTGAGGGGAAAAGGTAAGTAAGTGGGCGTAAAGGGCTTTTGAAGTTTCGGAAGGGGTCCGACTACTTCGGGGGAGTTTTATACTTAAGAAGGAGTCCATAGTATGTGGAAGGTGGTTTTGGAGGTTGGGTTCTTGCTTAGTTTCTGATAAACTAAACAATTCCTGGAACTTGTTATGGTTATTTTTCAACCAGGGGAGGGATATTACATAGGGGAATTTACTCAATATTAATACGGGGATGGGAAACATAGGGAGCTAGATAATAATGTTAGTGGTTAATGTGGAGATGGTAAGAAAGTGCTAAGTTCGGGATACTTAGGTTGTTGCAGGGGGTAGGACCATACTTCGGGAGAAGATATGGAACAACTTTGAGTAAAGCAAATCTTTACTTAAGCGGAATGATGAGGATGATGAAATTAAGAGGTGCCAAGCAGATCTTGACTTCTTTTGGGGATGTTAGTTAATGATCGGGGGGAAAGCAGAGAAGGGGAGTTAGTTATACCTCATTCAAGCCTTTTGCTTACAAATCTTTGCTGATAATGTTCTGCATGATATGATACCTGCAAACTTGGAACTTGTCAACAATTCAACAGCCTCAGAACTACCTACCCAGCCTACTTTCCTAGCATTTTTTCTTCTTTTGCTTGGGGGTGCACTTAGACTTGCAAACCCATCATACATTTTTCTTTTGATGCTTTCCTATCTACACACTACCCTTATT
>APFE030144264.1:235963-276744 GCA_000404065.3 Pinus taeda | reverse complement strand
TTTTTGAAGTTTGACATGGAGAGCAGAGGTATAAGGCTTGACAAGGAGGATAGTATGACTGTTGATGGAGCCATACTAACTGCAGATAGTCATGGTGACAAATTTTAGTGTAACAGAGGCCATGGAAATGCTACATATGATAGTAACCATGAAAATTGGCATCATAAAAATATATAAAAAAATGATCCATGATGCAATCTATATGATCATGAATGGCACTAGCCAATACAAACAACTACCTCATCATCATCATCACCATTGAGATCATGATCCTCATTATCATCATCGTCGTCATTTGTATTGGCATCAGTCTCATTGTCATCTATATATGTGTCATCATGAGCATCATCTCCCATCTCAACATCAAACCCAATGTGATGTGGATCTATGTGATGAGGATCATTTAGATCTTCTGGAAGATCCTTGTTCTACAAAAAAAAAACATTTAGAATGAAAAGTTATCATTTATTTCATGGAATAATTAATTTTTCTATTAGACATCTAATATCACAACATATTAAATGAAAATAAAATCATATTACATCATATCAAAGTTCACATACGATAATAAAATATGCTACAACTAAGATGGCATTCCAATGATGTAAAACATTCGTAAATTTTAATAAACATTAGTAGTGATCATAAAAAAATTGTTATACAATTTAACTATCAATTGTAATTTCTATTACATGAGCTTAAGTACAAACCCTCTCCATTTTGTACTATATATACATTGCATTTCCACACTCAAGTGAAGGGATGGTCAATGTTTCCTTTCAATGTTGAGTAGCTAGATGTAGTAAATGTATTTAAGATGAAATGGTTATGAATAATGAGACTAAATTCAAATCCAAGTGGAGTAGAATGATCAACAAGAACGGAAAAAACTGCAATTGAAACTCACAGTGCTAACTCTCTAGTTGCAAGAAGTGGTGAAAGGGAGCTTTGCTTTGTCTATGTCACTTCCTGGAGAAATGGTTGTGTGTGAAGCTCACTTGTAGAATAGCTAGGAGATAGAGCGACCATTCCACCCTAGAGTTAGGCTTAGAGGTCAAAAAATGTCAACAACTTGTGGGAGGATGAAAGAACTTGAATATAGTCTAAAAATGAAGACAAGGAAGGTGACTTAGAGGTTACCTAGGGTTTTCCTAAAGGCGTGCAATAGGTATGCACTAAAGCTGTAAGTTGATTGTTCATTGCAACTTTTACAGGGTAAAAACTTTCCATATAGATGATTGTTGCAAATTAGTTTTGATTTCCTAACAGTTTGAGAACATATTCAAGGTAAGGATTTCTAGGGCTACTAATTAGGGGTAAAATTCAAAATCAGGTTAATCCTTGGAATCTATGAATTGGCATTGGTCACTTCATAGATTAGGCATGATGTACCTCTATTCACTAGAGAACATATGGATTTTAGATATTGCAACAATTTTCAAATAAATAAATCAAACTTCCTTATGAAATAACCTCTTATTGATGAATTAGAATGGCGTTAGAATCAATTTGGAACTAGGCTTGAAACCTAATGCAAACATAGTTGATGGTGCCCTTTTTTGATCAAGAGCATTGATCCCAAAAAGTGTTTATTTTGGTAAATTGTATGAAAGTTTATGGTTGAGAATTGGTTACGTGAATTACAACTCTTCAACTTGCTTGGAATAACAAAGGATCCTTGAACTCAACTTGACAAATTTTTGGTTTTGTAATGAGTTGCATTAACAACTGATTAATGAATTGCATTGGAAATAATCATTGAGTTTTTGAGACATCATTGTTTTCTTTTATATTTATTGTCACAATGATCCATGTTGATGAGATAAACAGGCCATAGGCCTACTATTTATGGATCATATGTTATCAAAGTAGGTTAATTTGTGGCCTTGAAGGATATGTAGCACCTTGAGGAGAAAATGGAGGTGGTAGAAAATCATTTTATCTTACTTGGAAAATATTGAAAGTGGGCATGCAAAGAAGTGTTTCTACCACCAAACACTACACCAATACTTACGGAATCAATAAAACAAATTGAGAAGCAAAAACATAGGTAACAACAGATTAAGAAGCATATGCTGTAATAGTAGATGTTGTAACAACAATCCATTTCATCTTGCTTGTCAAAGATTGTAAGTGGGTAGCCAAAAAGTTGTTCCTGCTATCCAACACTACACCAACACTTGGGGGATCAAGAAAAAAAATTGAGAAGCACAAACATAGGTAATCGTGGATGGAGAAGAAAATATTGTAACAATGGATGTTGTAATAGCAGTTGGTATAAAACAGATGCAATAACAACATGTTAATGTTAAATCTGTTGAAAATGCTATAACAATCGATGCTATAATGCCCATTACTGTTCAAAATGATGAAACTGCTGCAAAAATTGATGCTACAACAACTGCCACTATTGAAACTACTGAAACAACGACCATTACAACGGATGATGTAACAATAGATGTTGTAAAAATGAATTTTGTAACAAAGGATGCAAAAAAAATAGAAGGGATGGAAATCCATTTTGCCTGTTAAAGCTTCAAAGTGGGCAACCAAAGAGGTGTTTCTTCCACCTAGTACTAAACCAACACTTGGGGGATCAAGGAAACAAATTGAGAATCACAAACATCGGTAACAATAGATTGAGAAGCAAATGTTGTAACAGTGGATTTTGTAACAACATATGTCATAACAGATGTTGTAACAAGAATCCATTTCATATTTCTTGTCAAAGCTTGAAAGTGAGAAACCAAAAAGGTCTTTTTGCCACCCAACACTACACCAACACTTGGGGGTTCAAGAAAACAAATTGAGAAGCACAAATATAGGTAACAACAGATTGAGAAGAAGATGTTGTAGCAAGAGATGTTGTAACAATAGAATTTTAACAATAGATTCCATAATAGCTCGCCAATGTTAAATATGCTAAAAATGTTGTAATAGCTAATTTTGTTGTTGTAACATTTTCTTGTTATGATGAAAATTCCCAATAAAAAGATAAAATTATGAACTTTGTAATAAAAATGCATAATGATATAATGAAACATATTATTTTTCTTATTTTATTTTATTTGTAAATAAAATGGTCTAATCATACACCCATAAAATATTGTCCATCTCTCATTGGCGGCGATTAACTCTTGGCGATCAATGGTTTTTGTTTTATTTCGTGACCACCCTTCCCTCCCCCCCGCTTGCTTGACATTTGATGGGGGGGCACGAAAAGTTTTTTTTAAACAACATGATGATGTCATATGAATTGCATGACCTCCCTCAAACCCACCCCCCGCCCCCACACACATATACCACTTACCTCCTACACCTCACCCCCTCCCCCACCCCACACAAAAAAATCCAATCCCAAGTTTTAGTAATAAGCATATGTCGTGATCATTTTATTGATCGTTTTTCAATTAATTCTACATGTGCCTGTTATCCAAAATTCCATTTCATTATGTTTTCACTCTCAATTATAATTTACTTTCTCCCACCATTACTTTTTACTCTAAAATTTTCTTTAGTCGCTAGACACAAAGATCGAAGTGCAAAATTACAACCAACTCTCAACAACAATTCAAAATAAATCAACCCGTTTTATAGCTAATTGTCTTCCTTACTATAAATTGATATTTATAAATGAGTTCAACTAAAGGAAAATAGTCTTAGGTTCAGTCTGAAACCCTCCCTACTTAAGGGACACCAAAAATTGATGAATTTCCTTAGTTGATAGGGAAAGCAAAATAGAACATAGAAAATTAGATTTTGACCTATATGAATTGTAGAATTTCGATTTCCAAATATTTTAGAATAGTAACAATGATTTTTCTCTCTAAGAGTAATTTTTACCCCAGTTCATATTTCCTCAAACTCATCCCTTTTTAGAATTTGTGGCATGGTGTGCAGATAGGAAGTGCCTAGTAAGAAAGATTTAATAGCTAAAAATGGTGAAACCTTGTTTTTTGTAAATTTTGAGTCCATTTTAAAGGCTTTGTGAATATCGTTTCCCAACTCTTTCCACCCATTTTCCAAATAAATCGTCTTGGAAATATATCAAAAATTAACGTTTTAAATAAGAGTTATTAATTTTGAATTATTCATGCCTGAAGAACTGGTATTCCCACTCACAGTCCACCATGCCGTTCATTAATGATTCCAGAGTTTAAGGAAAATCATATCCATTTTGTGTTGCATTTTAGGATATCAAAGTGATGAGAAAGTGGATGAAGTAGTTCTAGGTTTTTTGTCAACTTTTTTTTCCAGTTAAGAAACCACAAAATTTATTAAATTTCAACAAGTTTTTATCTAAGGCCATTCATGACTAGTTCCTCAAATTTACAATTCAAAAATATTGTAAATATCGTTCAATCTTGCTATACTTATTTTTATATTACCAATTAGACAAATTCCAAATACAATTGTAGAAGTAGGATCTTCAAGGGAATTAGTGGTCTATGATTCATTGGACTTCCTTGGTTAGATGGAATTATGAGGAATTTTCCTTCACTGGTTTTGAGAACAAATTTCTTCATATATGTTATATTCCATTGATGAGTGATAGTCCTCCCAGAATTTCACTAGAAATCAAAAGGGTTATGCAGCTGAGTGAACGAACAAATATTGGTGATTGGTACTTATACCAATATTTTACAAAAATAAGGTTGTATGTGTGTGAACTTCCACCCTATCAGTTGCCATTTTTTCTTGCTATACATATTTTTTCTCTTGAATTCATCAAATAAAGCCTCAATGTAGATCAAGTGAATTTTTTACCTAGAAGGAAATGAAATTTGTTTAAACTAAAGGCACAGATAGGGGAATTTTTTGTGAATCAGTGGTCAACAAACAAAAAGGTGGAACAATTGTTGACACAAATGAAGTGTATATTGGGGTTTATTTGTCCATATGACCCCATTGGGAAAATTTTGGCTATCAGAACACAATACAAATCCCCACCTTATTTTTATGTGCCTAAACTAGATATAGAGAAGTTTTTTGATAAGGACACCTGGGAAGAAAAGACTTTACAAGAAATGACAAAAGAACAAACACTGAAGCAATCATTAGGACATAAAATTTTGGTTACACCTCAAATGAAAGAAAAGGAACTTAAGGGGACATCTCAAAGCTTATCATAATTAGAAATGGAATAGTTCAAAGTATACAAGAGAAAATAGATAAATAATATGGAGGGAACAATATTAGAAACAATCTCACCCAACATTTCTTGACCAGCTACCATGGTTCTTTCAGGAGAGCCTATTTTCAGAATGCAAGAATTGGATCGAGGATTAGAAAATTTTCTCCTTCTTCTTCTTCTTCTAATGGAAAGATCCTTTTTGAGTTTTTGGAAATGAAAAAAAGAATGAGGCTTCAAAGGCAGTAACTTATTCCCAGTTTTAGAAGCAAACCTCTTCTACCAAAAACAGGGTTGCTCTCAGCTCTTAATATTGGAAAAGGTGAATTTAAGTTAGCATTTCTTGAACATAAAATTTATGCAGCTAAAATTAATGGAGATTATAAAACATGTTTTCTTTCTTTCAATACTAAATAAATCCATCCTATAGATCAAATTGATCTGCATAAACAAACTGCTGAGATGATTTATCCTTCCCTCACTAGTTTTGCTTCAAATGTATCAAAATTGCAAAATTATTTGAATAATACTCTTGCAAAGCTTAAGATGGAGAATACTTCCTCTCTAGTGAAGGATACCAGAATAAAATCACCAAAAGATCTTGTAATTAAATTATTTTGGATCCTAAAATGTGGATGTGGCTTAAGAGATTACTAAGAAGAAGAATGAAGATATATAATCATTGAGAAGGAAGTTAAATATTCCCACTACAGAGAATCCCCAAACACATGAAATTAGGGAATTAGAGAAGGAGAAGGAAGTTATATTATCCTTTATAATTGAAAAAAACCTGCAGATTCAAAAAATGAATGAATTCTTAAAAGAGAAATCCCAAATTGGGAGTGCAGTAATTCTAGCAACAGAACCAGGTTCCATAAAGGATAATACTAAAAAACAAATATGAGAGACATTATGTTCTCGTAACCTAAAGGATGTTGAAATTGGAATATGTTAGGAATGGGTTCCCCCAAGAGTCAGGTTTGGGGCTAAAAGCCCATGTTTTGGGGTAGAAAGCCCAAATTTTGTAATAAAAATGAAAAGTCTCCACATTTTGTGGTCACGATGCATGAATATGTCAAGATTCGTAAAGGGTTGTCTACCCTTATTTTGTAAAGTGTCATGTCAGCTGTAAAGATCTACCCATGGTCTACGGACCATGGGATTGTATAAAAAGGAGGTCTTAGAAGAGTCTAAGGTAGTTGAAATTAGAAGAGCAGAGTCATAGTTTGGAACAAGTTCTAAGTATTCTCGAGTCTTAGCATAGGTAGAGGCTCTATAGCTGAGTGCATAGAGGCCTAGGGTGGAAGTCCGTAGCTGAGTGCGTGGACCCCTGCAACTATTTGCACAGGGTGGATAGAGTTTGCACTGAACTTCATATATCAATAAATAGAAGTATTTTGCAATCACTGTGTATTTTGTCTTTGTTTAATGCATATGATTATATTATGTTATGATATGGGTTTACATTATAATGCTTGTTTGATGTGCGAATGTATTTGATTATATCTATTAATTAAACACAATCAAGAATATAGGTTTATGCGAAGACAACTATAAATGCATGGTAGAGTAGGTAAACACTTAAGATAACTTGGGAACTTATATAGTAACGTAGTCATAGACGAGCGTAAGTGCCTGGACCTCTGGTTAGGGATGTGTAAAGATCAGTTGTGTACCTTCATGGAGGTACTGAAGAACAAAAGAGAAGGAACATTGATAAGCCATAAAATCTTATTGATCTGCACAAAGGTGGGATCAAGAAGTATAGATTGACATCAAGATCATCTCAAGGTGTGGAAACTTGGTTCCTGCATCGCCCCATGCTGCTTCGGGTGAGACTTAGGTCTGTGCTTTACGGGGTGATGCCAAAAGGGCCAGTAGTGTAGGGATTTGCTTGGCTGACTAAAGCTGAACCTCGGTCAGGGCCCATCAAGCCAACAAATGGATCCATTGTTGGGACCAGGATCTACATGAGAGACGTGTGATGTCGTATCGCTAGAATCCAACTAAGAAAGATATTGAGGAATGGTTGGATAAAAAGATGCATGAATTCATGATGCAAGAGAATAGAAATCCATAATTAATGAAAGAGAAGTGGTTGGATAGGTACCTGTATACGGAAATACTCGAAATATTCTTTTGCTCCTTTCCAGTTGAGTTATACGAGTGGATCGCGAAGCTAGTAGACAGCCAAGGAAGGTGGATGCTTGACTATCCTATTGTCTGGACCCCAGAGTTAGTACAAAAATTGGAAGCCTATGGAGATAAGATCACTCGTGCTGTCAATCATTTGCTTGATTGCATCATAGGGGGATTTGTAACCAAGTTTATGGTCAATAATTTAGTTAGTTACAACGAAGTGGAGCGACACCTTTTTCAAGGGTCTGCGAGATAAGTATTTGAAGTCTTTAAATACTTGGATTAATATGCTATTGTGTGAAAAGCGGGTTATGTAGTTACCTTCATGTCTGGGGCTACGCGAAGAGGAAATACTTATAGAAACAAAGGAAGAAAGGGCCCTAAATATAGCCTACTTATTGCACCTCCTTTGAGTGACGACGAGGGAGTAGCGCAGGCTTCTCCATGAAGTGTAGTTTAGTTGATAAAATGGGGTTTCCTACGAATACTACAGCCACCCACACCACCTCCATCTTCACCACCGTCACATGTGAAATCTCCCATACCACCACCACCTCCACTGCAGTTCATTATGGCGAATTCAGTAAAAATTCATTGTTTAAAGGCTTAGGAAATGAGGACCCATACCAAATTTGGTTCGTCTTAAAGGCTATATGGGAAGCTCAGGGTGTCACAAATGATCACATGAAGAAGGCAACATTGGTTAGTGCTTTGCAGGATCGCATGCTAACCTGGTACATCAATGTACACTAATGATAACCCAACAACTACATTAGCAAAGATCCAAACCGTACTAAATAAAGAATTCAGTAGGCCTAAGTATGAAGCACAGTTGCTTGTGGGATTCAAGGAAATCATGATGAAACTAGGTGAGACACCTTGGGAGTTGGATCAGAGATTGAAGTGTAAAATCCATGAAGCTAATATGAATTTAACAAATGGAAAACACTACGAATGGTTCATGGCTTCACTCCTACCTCACATAAGATTTGTGCTATCACAACAAAAGATTACCGCTTAGGAGGAAGCCTTGGATATTGCAATGATATTGCATGAAATGTCGATGCAAGATCCAAATCTGGGGGTTAAGTACATTCATGCGTGGTTGCAAAACCTTTATCTCTAAATGAAAACTCTGAAGCAGGACAAAACAACTTGGCCAAAGGTGCACGAAAAGGTTTGGTGCCTAAAATATAAGGGTCAGGGGCATGACAAGGATCACTACCCAATATTCGCGAACTATGTTGTGGCAGGGGGACCAATGCTTCTATGACTGGAGGTTGCAGTAGGGCCGAGTGTAGGGACCACACTATGGTGCGTTATATGCCAGGTGGTTGGGAAACACACGACTGATAATTGTCATTTGTTGTAGAAATTTGTACAAACTCCACAACAACTATTCTACAACTTATGTAAGTCGATGGGCCATGATGAGCACAATTTCTAGAGTTACGAATTGATGATGGATTGAACACTCACCTATAGAGTTCAGGCCAAAACAAGGCTTCTTGACCTAAGTACTGGGGTGGCATGGACAGGCTTCAAGGGACGTGGATGAGGCTGAGGCAGAGGAGGACCTGGAAGAGGTCGAGGACAAGTGACTTGTTACAATTGTAGAGGACCAAGGCAGTATTCCTGTGAGTGCACTAACCCAATGTGTCCATCATGTCAATACTATACTTAGTTTGATCATGAGACTGAAGATTTTCCTACATTGATAACACGAATACATAAGAAGGGGATGCTACCTCTGAAACTGACTTAGAACCTACAAATGATGAGGGCTAAGCCTCGCAAAGAAGATCCGAATGTGAATATAGTGCTACAGAGTGGAATTACAACAAGCAACAATAAGGGGAAACAACGTGAAGAAAGTATGTGGGTCCATAAAGCTCCTGAGAAGGAGGCTGAATTTTATTTGGAGCACGCACACAAAACATTCATGGAAGCCAAGAAGAGCTTCGCTGAGGTCTATACCTCAGAAATCCAGGAGAAACCTACTGAAGGAATGGATCCTTCTATGCTTACTACCTTCCTAGAGACCTGGATGAAGTTGTTGCATGCTAGCAAGGCTATAAAAGAGTTACAAGAACTTATAAATAGATGCGCTAGAAATGCTCCTGGTGAACTACATGTAGTTAAAAATATTGGTAAGCATAAGGCAAGGATAGGATTTGAGATGAGACTCGCTACATAGATATGAGAATATGAAATGGATCAAGTTATTCTACATCTAGGGTCGGATGTGAGCATTTTTCCAAAGAATACTTGGGAACGGATGGGGAGACCCGTGCTACAGTGGCCTCCGGTTCAGTTAAGGATGGAAAATCAGTACAAGGTCATCCCCATGGGATGGTTGCAGGGAGTGACTGTATATATTGAAGGCACGAGTGCATTGGCTAATTTTGAGGTAATAGAAATTATGGATGACAAAAACCCCTACCCTGCACTCCTTGGGATTGAATGGGCTATTCACATGAATTGGGTGATCAATCTAAATAAGTGAAAGATGGCATTTGAAAATAAATCACTTCCTGTAGTAGTACCCCTGGTTCCCATGGAAGGATTGCAGTATACTAGACCATTCCATGATTACAAAAGCAATGGTGATTTGGACTGTATATATAATATTACGACATGAGACCAAGATTGGGTGAATCCGACAGTGGATGTACATATTACGTGGGATTACAAAAGTTCCTCCACCTCATACTCGAATGAAGAATTAGAGTGCTGGCAAAATCGTCTACATGAAGTAACTACACTGAACTATAACATGATGACCAGGTCATTGCGCTCTGTGTTATCAGAGATAAGAAATCTGACCACTTATGATGGTTTGAATGATGTGGATGTCATTTTGGATGCATTTGAGAGAGAAGTACAAGAGAAGCAGCACTTCTAGGCTTTGGATTGGGCACTGCACGCTACGCCCGCAAGATGGTGGGGTACGCACAAAGGTATTTTTGATGATTGGCACAGATATAGGAGGATGATGCGAATATGTTTTGGGAAGCTATGATAGAAAATTATGATAGGAAGGATGATCCATGCGATCACTTGGCCAAATGGACAAGGTTTATGGAGTGGTGCCCCAACCTATTCTGTCACACCCTAGATGTCATCCCGATGAACTGGTACTTGGAGACAAAGCTCCACCATGGCACAGAAGAATGGGATATTTTACGTCAAGGATTCATAATGACATTTAGCTTCGAAGATGGGTTTGACTATATTGACGAGGTGCTACAAGAAGTTAAAGCAGCAATCTTTAGGATACCACAATGTCCTTTGGATATGGTTCAACCTGATTGGACTACTCAGCTGAGCCACGAGCTAGAATGATATAACATAACGGTTGAAGAAGAAGACAAGGATCCCAAAAGATTAATATTCCTAACTGAAGGTCACCGCAAGGTTGAAGGATCATAGATAGAGAATCCAGATATAATTGTGCCATTAAAAACTAAACATATAAAAATTGTTACAAAGGAGGAACCAAAATTCCTGAAGATTGGAGATTATTGGGATGATGCGACAGTAGATAAGGTCACCGAAGTGCTCTACGAATACCAAGATTTGTTCCCTACCAAGTTTACAGAGTTAAAAGGGATCTAGGAGACCTAGGTGTTATGAAGATCATGTTAAAACCCGACGTGAAGCCAGTTAAGCAAAGACCTTACTGTCTCAATCCGAAGTATAAGGAGAAGTTCCACATAGAGTTAGATAAGATGCTCACAGCAGGCATTATTGAACTTGTAGAGGAATTTGATTGGGTGAGCCCAATGGTAGTAGAGGAAAAAAAGCAAAAGGATGAAATAAGGATATGCGTAGATCTCAGAAAGCTGAATGACGCTTGTGTGCATGATCATTTCCCAACCTTATTTACTATGAGGTATTAGACATGTAGGTGGCCAGGAAGTGTAATCCTTCACTGATGGGTTCTCTGGGTACCATCAGATCAAAATCATGCCTAAAGATAGAAGTTAGATGACCTTTGTGACTGAATGTGGATGCTTTTAGTCTACTTTAATGTCTTTTGGATTAAAGAATGTGCCAGTGATTTTTTCGTGCGTAGTCATTGCAGCATTCAAAGACTTCATTCATAAGTTTCTAGAGGTGTACTTTGATGACTTGACTATGTTTGGGTTGGTAAAGCACCATGTGACAAGTTTGTGCTTGATGCTAGATACATGTCAAAGGTACTAGATCATGCTCAATCTGAGGAAGTGCTTGTTTTGCATCCCTTTTGGGATTTTTCCAGGTCATGTGGTATGTAGACAAGGATTGATGGTAGATCCCATGAAGATCGCAGTGATAATTAACCTGGAGGCACCAAGGAGTGTGAAATAGTTGCGCGCAACATTGGGTCATACTGGGTACTATAAAAAGTTTATTAAGAGCTATGCCCAAATCACCACGCCTATGGAAAAGTTGTTTAAAAGGGATGTCACGTTCTATTAGAATGAGGAATGTCAAAAAATATTGGATGTGCTGAAGGAGAAAATGGTCATCGCGTCAATCTTAGTATTCCCAGACTAGAAGAAGGAGTTTCATGTACATGTAGATGTTTCATGTATTGTGCTGGGAGTAGTATTGACCCATGTTGGTGAGGGAGAATTGGACCATCCTATAGAATTTGTGAGCAAGAAGTTATCCAAATCTGAGAAGAACTATTCCACTACAGAGCATGGAGGACTAGCCATGGTGTACGTGCTCCAATATTTTAGACACTATTTGATGGGTGGACATTTTAATATGTATATAGATCATTCTTTGTTGAAGTACCTAACCAATAAGCCTGTGTTGGGGGGGGAAGATCCGAAGATTGTTTTTATTTTTCTAGGAGTATGAATTTGAAGTTATTGTGAAGTGTGGATGATTGAATGCGGGACAATATCATCTGTCATGCATCGAAACAGGAGAGGAGCCAACTAATTTGGAGGAAGGATTACTTGAAGTGAAACTCTTTGTAGTGCATGTCATGGATGGTCAGTTTGAAGATATCATACACTTCCTTACGATAAGAACTACCCCAAAAGGTTGTACAAGCTAGCAAAAGTAGGAATTAGTGGTGCGCGCGACAAACTTTTTTGTCATTGCGGGACATCTATACAAAATGGGGTCTGATGAAGTATTGTAACATTATGTACTGGAGTTTGAAAGAAGTAGTATCCTTGTGGATGCTCATGGGGGTGTTGCGGGAGGACATTACATAGGAAGGGTGACCACATAGAAGATTCTACGCACTAGGTTGTGGCGGCCAACCCTCCATAAGGATTCAAAAGCATACTGCAGGGAATGTGATTTTTGTCAAAGGACTGGTAGGTCATCATGGGGAGATGATCTACCTATGAACCAATAGATAACATTACAACCTTTCGAAAAATGGGCAATAGACTTTGTGGGAATGATTCAACCTCAAGGAAAGAAGACAAGTGCGCAGTGAATTATTACCGCGACTAAGTATTTGACTTGATGGGCGGAGGCACAACCTGTGAAGGACCACACAGGCACGACAGCTGTAAAGTTTCTCTTTCAGTTTGTATTGACACGATTTGGGTGTCTAAAGATTTTGATGAGTGATCACAGTACACACTTTCTGAGTGAAACGATAAACATGTTGATGGAGGAATTTCAGGTATATCATCCGAAAAGTATGCCTTATCACCCACAGGCTAATGGGATGGTGGAAGAATTCAATAAGATACTGGAAAGAGCATTGATGAAGGTTTTCAATGCTCAGCGAGATGATTGGGATCTACACGTACCTGCAGAGTTATGGGCTTATCGAACAATGTGCAAAAAGCTGACTGGACAAATACATTTTAGGCTTGTATATGGTGTTGAAGCGGTGATGCCAATGGAATACATTATGCCTATTCTATGCATAGCGGCACTCATGGGAATGATGGATCATGGAGCCCTAGAAGAGAGACTCACGCAGCTTGCAGACCTTGAGGAAGAGAGGTTTCTGGCTAGCTTCCACCAATAGGTACAAAAGGAGTGCAAAAATGCATGGCATGATCTGCACATTAAATTACGCACCTTCAAGGTAAATGATTTGGTTTCCTTATATGACAATAAGTTTGATAAATTTATAGGGAAACTTAGGATCCACTGGCTGGGGCCCTATGTCATCAAAGAGATTACTGACAATTGAGTAGTTCAGTTGGTTAAATTGAATGGAGATCCCTTCCCAGGAAATGTGAATGGTAGTCGATTGAAACCATACACTGGTGATCCGACTAGGTGACTATATGAAGGTAGCATAGTCTTAGTGCTCCAAGTCACTGAAAGGAGGCGTGGGACTATAAAATGCACTACTTGGGTTGGGGAACTGCGCGGAATGAGGAGCTGTCATAGAGACCACACAAGCGTGCAGAGGGTTGCACTACCAAGGGAGAAACTATGCAGGTCAACTGGAAAGTGATCGTTAAAGTCACTATTCATGATTTGACAACGAAAAATGTCCAAATGGAGCAGGGGGGCATCATTTAAGACATATTTTATGGGTGAGATCCTTAAACTTCTGCCACCAATCTAGCATTAATGAACTATGTTTGGGGGGAACGAACCAATTTGAATTCAAAAGACCTATAAATTACATGTGGCTACCCAACAAAGAACACTTGGCATTTTGAGCATTGTGTTGTTGAGCTCTTAGGCGTGTATGAACCATGAGTTCTTTTAAGCTCTAATAGTAAGTCCAACGTTTGAGAAATTTCTAAAGGAGACACAAGAGCTATTGAATAGTGTAATGTCAACACCAACATAAACCATAGATATTGGGGAAGTAGTGACAGCTGAAAGGGTTGTGCCATAGATTGTTATGGAAGCAAAGGGAGCTACTCTGGAGATTTGAGAGATACCAGCTGAAGTCCCTAAGTCACCATGGTCACCTAGACTAAGGCCTACCCTGACCCAGGAGAGTGCGAAAATAAAGAAAATCAAGCAGATTATGACACTGCAACCATTGCGCACGTCACCTATGAGAAACCCTTCGAAGGACAAGCCCACCGTTCAAGAAAAGGGCAAAACAATTAACCTAGAACGAGAGGAGGAAGAAATTGAGGATATCCCAATGGATGATGAGGATGTTGGGATGGAAATGGAGGATGTTGAATTTGAGGGGTCTAACCCCATTACTAAATTTCCCAAGTACGTCCCTCTATGCAGGGGCAAGACTAAGGTGCCTAAGGACATTGACAAGAGCAAGGTCACCTTGCACACACCCCTACTGTCGGACAAGATTGTTTATGAAGGACCGAACTTGGGGCAGATTCCACTGTTGAAATTAGAGGACTGGGACTTAGCTGACACTGAACGATTCTCATACTTGGTGATAGACCATTGAATGCACTGCATTGTCCATAATACCATTGGGATGACTGCGTTGGAACCATGAAAGTGGCTCAAATGCATGGATAAGGCAAGCATACTCAACCTGCTATGGCTACGACATTACAATCACACACCCATTACCTTGGTTGAAATCAAGCAGCTGTTGTGCTTGGTACATGATGGATGTATGTTGGCTTATTAGGGCCTAACCCAAGTTCATAAATTTTTAGCCAAACAAATCCTGAAACTACCAGCCCTTTCGGCAACAATGCGCGGAGTGCAGATTGAGGTCTCACCTGAGGTAGTATGGGAGGGTGCTGGAACCAGGTTTCCACACCCTAGGGATGTCTTGATGAGATCTAGAAGTTAGTGTACCGATCCTATGTGTTATCACAAAACATAGCCCAAATAGGTTGCTGACCAGGCAGACCTTGTGTAACTCTTTCAAACCTACTTTAGGCTAAGGCTTAGCCTCCCCAACCTAAGAGGGCTCTCTCACAAGATTAAAGATTTGGATAATGAATAAGATGGCTAACTCTATGAAACAAATGAACAAGTATAAGAGGTTGAATCACAATTAGAAAGTATCCATTGGGCTTATGGAGTCAGATGTGCTTCAGTTTTGACAGTAAGGTTAGATTTACATAGAAGTCAGGGCATTCAGAATCCAACATATGTAGAACACACCAGATACACATAGGACCAATACAGTTTACAAATGCATGAAGGAAATTAGAGCATTGTTAGTGATTTCTAAGTAGTCACACATTCATACCACTGTAGATAACAGGAAGAAGAAAACATTCAAAACATTGAATTCCTTCTGATTCCTGAGAAGCAAAGCCAAATACTGTATTACTAAAAACGGAGTCTTTACACAAAGCACAACATGAGAGCTTTTCTAAATAATTTTCCAACCCCTTGTACATCAGATGTTCTTCTATATATAGAGCTCTCTACATAAATCAGATTCCTCCTCCAGCTTGAGGGGAACTCAAATTCTTCCTATTATGACACTTATTAACACTTTAAACTAACTATTAAATGCAACTAACTGCTAACTGGAAGTTCTAGAAACCTAAGACAATTAGGAGTATAACTTCTCATCATGTTGGTAGTAGTATTTATTACAACCCAAACTCATTCTCTGACACATGTCCTTCTTTAGTTTAGCTGTGGTGATGATTTGAAACTCCTTGATGGCCCTTGATGTCTTATCTCTTTACTGCTCCTGGAAAGTAGGAAACTGCCCCTGTTTTTCTATTTTCAGTCTCCACTAGGATATTCGAAATCAATTATCTGTGTTGTTCTTCTTTGATTCCCCAAAAATGTATTGGGCTGCCATGTTTCTCATTTACTCTAGACCTGGCTCATGTATACGTGTTAATACAAAACCTGTCTAACATTGCCTGAAGCATCATGAACAAAATTAGCTATGAATAATGACCATTTTATAACACATATCTTTAGAGCTCATATATGTCCTTCCTCTGCTTGTTCTGCCTTTGCTGGATGCTCATACTTTGATAATGATTTGCCCTTTGTCACTCACAATTGATCAACCAAATTATAACATGTAGCTGCAGCAATTTCGTAGCGCACTACGAAACTGTTGTGCATTAGGCATCATCTTCAGCAGTTTCGTAGCGCGCTACGAAACTGCTATGTAATTTAAAAAACGCAGTTTTAATGCCAAAATTTGACCATCTTGAGCTTCTTTATCTTGAAATGTCCCTTTTCCTGTGCCCTGAAGTCGTTCAAAATTGAATGTAGAGGAACCACTCTTTAAGGAAAACTTCAAAAAGGTACATCATCAAAATTTAGGACTTAACCTTGTTTGCTGTGTGATTTTCCTTAGCTAAGGAAATCCTTTCTACTGACTTAGTTGTATCTTCAAATCCTCGATTTGCCTCTTCATAATTCTGATCCTGGCTCTCAATCTCGTATTAACTTTTCTAATGAATTTTTCTTATTTTATTGTAGGGACTGACCAAGTGTAGTATTGAGCATGACAGTTGACCACTTCGGGTATTGAAATTGTTTTGTCTTCCCATAGAGCCTGCATTTTATTAAACTAAGCTTCCTTGATTGCATGTTTCCTTGAGGCTTTCTTCAGTTTAGCAATTTCAAGATTTGCTAACTTCAACATCTTTTTCAACTCTTCAACACTATATTCCTCTTGAGAGATAACTGCCTTACCTTTATCGTCTTTATGCAACTGTGACAATGTTTCTGATGAAGTCATAGGTGCTTCATGAGATTTTTCTATCTCCTCTATTTCACCTGCTTCTAGCAATGTCTCCTGTATCTTCTTTGAACGCCTCGTCACAGGTCTTCTTGGCTTAAAGACAAATTTAGAAACCTGCTCATCAAATTTTAGTTTTTTCGAGGCTTTGATCCTTTCGGTTTTGTCTTTAGCTGATTCTATCAAATATTCTCAAACCAAAGGACATTCTTAAATATTAATAGCTTGCAGCAAGTCATTCAGACTTCCCTTTGAAATCAGGCTTTCCTCAGTAACCACGGTCTTGCCTTTTTCTTTAGCTAATTGGCTCCTAGTTATTCTTCTCTGGACTACTTCACTTGTAGATGGTTCATGTACACCCTCTTTGACTTGAGTTTTCTCTTTCTGAGACTGTTGGGGTGTGTCCTGAATTACCTGTGGTCTGGTGGGCTCCTTTACTTGTTTCCTAGCCTTCACTTTTACAAATCTCCTGGATCTTGTTTCTGCACGGTGACTAGCCGCTGGTGGAGAATTTTTCGTAGCCTGAGGACTGAGACTAGTCTCATTTTTGAAGCCAGACATAAACATGAACGTGGACCAGTCCCTATCCACTCTCTAGAGCTCATGCAAAACGATTAACTTGACTAAGTCGTGATGAAACAATGAGGTCTCACAGGCTTCCTTCTTTAACTGAACCTTGTCACACATTTTTCCCAGGCTATGAAACAAGTAGAAAGGCAAATCAAGTGATATCTTCTTAGTAAAATGAAGCAGAAGCTTGAAGTGATAAGAGTACACCTTATGATACCTCCCTTCACAGGTGAAGTACCTATGTATGCAGGTAAGTAGGCTAGCATATGAATCTTTGACGAAACTTCTGGGCACTGATTTGTTCAAGTCTGAATCAATGAACTCTGGCTTTAGAAATTCCTTACATGGAGTCATATCAAAGTTGAAATTTTTAAACCATATTTCCTGTCCCCTTGGGATTTTAGTGACTGCAGATATAACCTTTGGAGAGATGGGTAATTTGAGCACCCCAACTTTCGAATTCAACCCTGTGAAATTCAAGGCAAATTCCCTGGTGACTTATGCATGACCTCCTTGAAGTTTCTTGCAAAATATCCAACAACCAACCTGCTTGAATGCGCGTTCAACTTCACTGTATTTTAGGATAATATCTAAGCCTTCTGGTTCATTCCTCAAACACCTGCTTGACCTGTGCTCCCTTCTTTCTATAGCTTCCTCCATGGAATTCCAGCAGAATAAAGATTTGAAAGACTGGCACTCTCTCAATTTCGATCACTGCCTTTCTTGAAAGCTGCCTCGCTTGAAAACTGCCTCACCTAATTTTCAAGGAATTCAAATTGAATGCTTGACAAACACAAATCATGACTGTGAGTACTTGGCTTTTCTTGAAACTTGCAACTTGAGCGTACCAAGATGTTTAATGACTCTAATGATGAGGATAAGCGATTGTACATGATAGGCGATGTGTATAAGCTGACAATTGATGATGTAAACATAATGGATCTTGATAGATATGACAGCTGAGCAAGATTTGCTACGGATACGCACAAATCCCCGATTTCGTAGTGTAGCCAGTGTAATTCTGGGTTTTGCGCTACGAAAACACCTAGACTGGATTTCGCGCTACGAAACCACCTAAACTGCTTCGTAACACATAATAACCTTAAAACAAATTTGATACAGGGAATCTATGCAAGTTGTGGGACTAGTGATGAATGAGAAAGAATTGTTGACCTTTATTTAACCATACCACAAAGACTCCTAGGACTTAGATACTAAAGAAAACATGAAAGAAAACTAAATCGGATTAACACCAAACCTTTACAATCAAACTGATGTAAACAATTTAGAAATTGTTTCTTAGGTGATAACACTATGCGTAGCGCTACTCTCGCGCAACCGTTTGTTCAGAGTATCTACCTTCAAATTGTTTGGATTACGAGTGAAAGTGCAATTTATCTTTATTGTGCTTTAATATTATTATAGATCTTAAATTACTTAAGATAGCTTGATGCTTTTAGTTACCATTTAAAATAACAAACATATGTGAAACCATAAACCATAAATAGATGCATAAACTAAAATATAGAACAGATACGCAATATTCCAAAACCAACTTATCTTTATTAATGCCTTTATCTAGTTACAATCTTCTTCCGTCCCTATGCACACAGCTGCAGGGGTCTACACACTCAGCTGCAGACTCTACCCAGGCATCTGCACACATAGCTGTGAAGCCTCTATCTCCTATTACAATCCAAAACTTCAAACTTACAGACTCAGATCTAATATCACCTTCAGACACCCATATCACTTAGTACATTACCAAAAACTATCTTTTACACTTAGAACCTTGCTCTTATTTATACAATCCCATGGTCCGCGGACCATGGGTAGGCCGACACATTCTAGATTACTTTACAATATTTTAGGGCGGACTACCCTTAGACTTGACCCATTACAATTCGTGAAGCTTTTACAATACCAATACCCAAAAATGTGGGCTTTAAGCCCCAAAACCATTATTTTGGTCAAGAATAAGTCTTGATATTAATGAAGTAACTCGACGAACTTATCCACCGTGGCATCATCCCAATAGTCCCCAAGCATTGTGTACTTCGGCTCCACATTTGTACCAATGTTCACCTATTTCGTTTTCAGTGGCTTAGTGATGTCAAGGTCCTCAATTGATGGTCTTTGAATTTCACAACTCCCTTCGGTTTCTGGAATATTAATGTTTCAGGGGTCATCATCATCATCCTCCACTTGCATGTTGTAAAATTCTAGGGCATGGCTTAACTGATGTGACCATACTGGTTGAACTATTTCTTCTAGTTCCTATGGTATTTTGAAAATGGTGGCTTTCACAACTTGCAGCACATCATCAACAGAATCCATCCATTGGTCTTCAAATAACAATGTTAATAAAAATCCCTAGTGCAAGATATTCCATTCACCTGTACCATGTCAGAGTTCTGTCTCAATATACCAGTTTCTTGGGATGACATCCAGGGTATGATAAAATAAGTGTACCCATTCAGGCTGGGGCTCTTCGCCATAGGCTTTGTTCCATTTTGTGAGGTGTATGCGTGGGTTATCACGTCCATCGTATTTCTGGGTTATTCGTGGTTCCGGCTTCCCAAACCTTAACTGCATCATCCTTTTGCAATCATTCCAATTTTCAAAATTTCCTTCATGTGTTCCCCACCAACGTGAAAGTGTTGTGCGCAACACCCACTTTAATGCATTGAACCTCTGTTGCTCTAGTAATACACTTTCAAACTTGCTCAAGAATTGATCCACCATTGTCAGTCCATCATATGTTGGTAGATCTCGAGCCTGAGCGGTTATTTAATGTAGTGATCTGGTGATCATATTACAATTTAGCATTGTTACTTCACTCAACTAATTGTGCCATCGCTCATCTTCTTCGTTTGACTTTGAAAGGTAGGAATATGCATGCTCCCATGAGGCCCTTCCATCTACAGTTGAATTTAGCCAATCCTAGTTTCGGACGGTTATTTTGTAGATACAATCTAACTCATTGCCTCCATCACCGTGCATAGGTTTAGAGTAGCGTTCTCCTTCAGCAGGATCCAGCGGAACTACCACACATAGGGACCTTTTATCAAAAATCGTTTTCCGCTTCTTCACATTGATGACTCCATTCATATCCATGGCCCAGTCTATTCCTAGTAATGCAGGGTAAGGGCTACTATCATCTACAATCTCTATTACCTCGAAGTCTATTTGCATGCTCGCACCTTCATTATCCACTATCACTCCTGTCAATCTTCCTATGGGCAAGATCTTTTGTCAGTTTGCCATCTGTACTTGAATAGGAGGCCACTATAATGCGGGCCTGCCCATGCATTCCCAAGTCTTCTTTGGTAATAAGTTGGCATCCCAACTCAGGTCTAAGATTACCCGATCCATCTCATATTCACCAATTTGCGTTGTCAACTACATTTCCCTTCTGGTGTGCAAAGCATGCTTCCCCATATTTCGAACTATGCATGGTTCCCCTAACCCTGCGCACCTAGCGATCAACTCTTGTAGTCCTTTAACTACCTTATTGCCTCGCAGTAGTTTCATACATGTCTCTAAAAAGGTAGTTAGCATAGAAGGATCCAGACCCATCTCTAGTTGATCCCTACTACCTGAAGTAGAGACCTCCATGAAGCTCTTCTTAGCTTCCACAAATGTTTCCTTTGTGCGGTCCAAGTCAAACTGAGGTTCTTTTGTAGGAGCCTTACTTACCCATCTATCCTCTTTAGGCTGCTTCCCCTTATCTTCCCCCGTGGTCACGCCACTTCTGAGAATCATGCTTATGTTGGGGTCCTCTTCGCGTGGTTTAGACCTCATCATTTGGATATTTTGGGTCAGAGTGGGCTACAACACCCCTTTTTCATGCATTTGTGCGATCACCATTAGACAATCTATCATTTCATGATCAAATTGTTCACAGTACGGGAAAAATGGTCTCACTGGGTTGGTATAATCATGAGCCTAGTGCCCAGGCCCTCCACAATTGTAACAAATGAGCTATCTGTGGCCCCTTTCGGGTCCCATTCCCCCTTGACCTTGACCTCGCCCTTGGAATCCACCCCGCGCTATTGCTCAACGCCTCACATTTCTGTCTACATTCGATAAGCTTGGGTCCTATCCATCATTAGTTCATAGCTCTAGAATGTCTACTCATCATGGCCCACTGATCTACAGAAATTACAGTATAGTTGTTGTGGAGTTTTGGTATACTTCTACAATAGGTGATAGTTGTTTGTCATGTGCTTTCCTCCCACCTGAAAAATCGTGCACTAGAGTGAAGGGGGAACACTCAATCCTACTTGTGCCTCCAGTCTCAATGGCATTGATCCCACTCCTGGTAAATAGTTCACAAATATAGGACAATGGTCCTTATCATGACCTTGGCCTTTACATTTTATACACCACACTTCTTCGTGCACCTCTGGCTGGGGTGCCTATCCTGCTTCAAACTTTTCATCTCCAAGCATAAGTTTTGTAGTTGCAGGTGGATTTTTTGGACTCCCAGCCTTGGATCCTATATCAGTGTTTCGTGCAACCTCATCGCCATTTCCAATGCCTCTGCTTGGGTTGAGAGCTTCTACTGTGACAGTGCCATCCTCAAATGTGGTGTCAAATATGCCACAAACCACGCATGGTGTTGCGCGTCTTTCAAAGTCATATTAGCCTTGCGGATCGTACTTTGTAGCCTCTGATTTAGATCCCAGGGGGTTTTCACCTGGAAGCATTGTGATCTCGTTGAATCTGATGGTCGACTGCGTCTCTGATTTTGGCCGACTAAATTCTCTATTTAATGTAATCTAAATCTCTTCTATTCTGGCATTCGCGAGATCATTCAAGTGCTTGATATACCAAGTCGGTTTGAAATCCTACAATGCACTTACCAATGTGGCCTTCTTAATATTATCATTTGTAACCCCTTGCGCTTCCCATACTACTCTTACTACAAACCAAAACTGATCTAGCTCTTCATTTCCTACTCCTCTAAATACAGGCAACTTGATTGCACTCGCCATTCTAAATTGCTGGTTTGGTGGAGGTGGTTTGGATGAAGTTGGAGGTGAAGAAGGTAATGGGAGTGGTGGAGTTAGCGAGATGGTAACTGTAGAATGCGCTACCCGATCAAACTAACCGCACTCCTCAGAGAAACCCAAGCACTCTCTTCCTCACTTGCTCGCAGTGGTGAAATTAAAGCATTGTTTCCTAACCCTTCGATCCCTTTGTAGACCCTTCCACTTCGCGTCATTTCGCTCATTAATGTATTCACATCACCTATTTTTCACATAACAACATCTTAATCCAGGCATTCAAAGACTTGATGTACTTACCTCGTGGTCCCTAAAGAAAACGTCTTTCTGCTTTGTTGTAGCTGACAGTCATGTCTATTGCAAATTCAGTGATAAACCCTCCTATTATCTGATCTAGCCAATGGTCTACAACCCGTGTGATCTTATCTTCAAATGCCTCTAGATTGTGCACTAAATCCGAAGTCCACACTATTGATTGATCGAGCTTGCACCTTCCCTAGCTATCTACTAGTCTCGTAATCCAATTGTACAGTTTTGAAGAGAAGGTTGCGAATAAGACCTCGTAGATTTATGTATATATGAAGTGATCCAACCACCTCTTCTTAGATATATGCAGAGTTTTGTTTTCCTGTAATACGAACTTGTGCAGCTTCTGATCCAAAAAATCTTCAATTTCTTTCTTCGTAGGATTCTAGTGTTCTGACATCAGACATCCCTTAGGCAGATCCTGGTCCTCGCAGTAGAACCATTTGTTGGCTTATTGGGGCCTAACCCAGGTTCAAAAATGTTTAGCCAAACAAATCCTAAAACTACTAGACCTTTCGACAACAATCCGTGGAGCACGAACTAAGGTCTCACCCGAGGTAGTATGGGAGGGTGTTGGAACCAGGTTTCCGCACCCTAGGGATGTCTTGATGAGGTCTGGAAGTTAGTGAACTGATCCTACACATAGCGCTACTCTCGCAAAACTGTCTATTCAGAGTATCTACCTTTGTGTGGTTTGGATTATGAGTGCAAGTGAAATTTATCTTTACTATGCTTTAATATTATTATAGATCTTAAATTACTTAAGACAGCTTGACGCTTTCAGTTACCATTTAACATAATAGACATACGCGAAACCATAAACCATAAACAGATGCATAAACTAGAATATAGAACATATACGCAATATTTCAAAACCAACTTATATTTATTAATGCCTTTATCTAGTTACAATCCTCTTCCGACCCTACGCACACAGCTGCAGGGGTCCACACACTCAACTGCGAACTCTAATCAGGCCTTCGCACACACAACTGCGAAGCCTCTCTCTCCTATTACAACCCAAAACTTCAAACTTACAGACTTAAATCTAATATCACCTTCAGACACCCATATCACTTAGTACACATTCTAGATTTTTTTTACAAAATTTTAGGGTGGACTACCCTTAGACTTGACCCATTATAATTCACATTTTGCACACTTTGCAAAGCTTTTACAATACCAGTACCCAAAAATGTGGGCTTTAAGCCCCAAATTCATTACATGGGGGAGGGTTTGTTGCCCAATAGTGTTTGTGGCTGGAGGAGCTAATACCCATCACTGATATGTTGATCCATAGGATCACACAACTGCCATATACAGGAAAGAATCCAGCCATGGTGTTTGGTGGAAAGGCAGATGAGCAGACCCTCACAAAGGCCATGAAGAAGAAGTTTCGATTAGTAAAGAAGTCATGTGGCTATGCTATCACAAGTATTTTTGACCCTGCAGTCAAAGTGGATACACAGATTTTGGCAGGGAAGGTCATGCTAAAGTGTCGCTTAAATGAAGTGTCAGTGCCTATCGTAGCTCTAATGGCCCAATGCATGGAGGGGGTTCAGTTTGATTGGGCATGCTACCTCTGCAGTGAGTTCCTCGTGAACTGCGGCAAGGTGCAGGATCTCAGTAAGACCTTGCACTATGCATGGCTCTTTATTAAGCTAGCCAGGGACAAACCCCACAATGTGTGGAGAAACCCTTTAATAAAATCTTCTTTTATCTTCAATAATTTAGTAGAGATAAATAGTACAATAAATCTGATTTATATCAATAGTAGAAAACCCTAGATCAGCAGCATCAGCATTAGTGGCTTCATCATCAAAACTAGGGTAGACGATATCTCACAAACCGACGTCGGATCGGCTTGATTCCACCACCAAAGGTTGTGGCCTTTAGAGGAGTTCCAGATGAACCTACAGTGCAATTTAGAAGAGGAGGTTTGATGATCCACACTAGTAAAATTTTGGATCTGTAGTTGCAGCTTCACTTTCAACAGCTTCCTTCAAACTAGGGCAATCGATATCTCGCAAACTGTCCATTGGATTGGCTTGATTCCACCACCAAAAGTTGCAGCCTTCAGACGAGGTTCAGATGAACCTATAGTGCAGATTTGAAGAAGAGGTTTGATGGTCCACACTAGTCAAAGTTTGGATCTGCAATTGCAACTTTAGTTTCAGTAGCTTCCAACATCACATGTGTGAGAGAGAGATGCTTTTCTGCACAGTAAAGAAAACCCTCTTTTCTATGAAGGAGAGAGAGAGAGAGAGATGTGATGAGATGAGTGAGTGCAAATGAGGAAAAACTATTGTATTTATACACAATTGTTGGTGTTTGAATAGATGTGACTGTTGGGTTTCTGTGCCTACATGAGTTGTATGTCGGCTTGATAATAATTCCATAATCAAAATAAATTCATATCTCCATGAATACTTATCAGAATCAAATGATCTTTATGAGAGGAATCTAATAAAAATATTATTAGCCATGAATAGGATGACCCACATGAAATTTGGCCCTAGTTTCCAATTTTAACACTCCCTGTCAACTAGGGAGAACTTCATCTGCAATTTGTTTGTCGGTCGCTACTATTCATCCATCAAATGCACTGCCCTATACAACCCAACCCTTGCCCTGCTCTACTCTATTCTACCTATTTTTCTTTGTCTTGTTCTTCCCTATACTGATCTATATTGCTCTTCTCTATTCTACTCTGCTTTTGTCTGAATTATGAAGAAGAAGAAATGATCGAGGATGTATCAGACTAACTTAAATTCAACCTTAGAGTATGTACCACTAGTCCCAGACTAGTCTCAACCGACCCGAAGTCAATGTCATAGTATTTACAACTCCTACCACTAGTCCTAGACCAGTAACATCCTCCACTAACTCAAAGTCAGTCTCAAAGTGAGTACCACTGGTCCCAAACTAGTATCATTGATCCCAGATCAATGGAGGACATCCTAGCATAGGGAGTATGGTAGATACAGTGATGCATCCATTGGTACTACTATGGTCCCTAACTTGATTTCCCTACTCATTGATCAGATGAGAGGTACTTCCCATGAGTCCCAAACTGCATGGGTAGGATGCCTAGATAGGAGAACTAATCAATCTTGTCCTCATAGGAGAACACATTTCCTGCTATAATCTCCATAGAGAACACATCAATCCAAGACTCACAAGAGAAAACATCAATCTTGCTACAATCACCATGGAGAACACATCAATCTAGGCCTCACAGGAGAACACATCAATCCTGCTACAATTGCCATGGAGAACACATCAATCCAGGCCTCGTAAGAGAACTAATCATCCTGCTACACAGGAGAGTGAATCATCCTGTTCCAAAAGAGAGTGAATCATCTTGTCCTACAAGAGAGTGAATCATCTTGTTCCAGTGTGAACCACTAGGGGAGGGTGAGTCACCTTGTGGTGCTATGTTGCTCCAGTAAGAACCGCAAGTCCTCAGAGCTCCCATAGCTCAATGTATGCAACATGTAGGACCTTTATACAAGGGTTTCTTGATGACTAAAAAGTCATTTGGGAAAATCACAGATTAGATCTTTCCTCGGGGCTTTGACAAGGTGTATCAACCTGTACATCATATTAATGCGATGGAGCCTCCTTGCTCATCGACTTACCATATCGCAGATGATGTTTATCTGCTGGAGAAATTGACGAATACGAGATTCCTCAATAATCAAATCCCACCTCTAGTTGTCACGTAGGATCACGATGGTATCCAATGTAAATCCAAATAGCTCACTGAAGAGATTTCGCAACCAGACTACCTCACAGGAGGCCATGCTAGTAGCAATATACTCTGCTTCGGCAGTGCTCAAAGCCACCGACTTCTGCTTCCTACTCATCTAGGATATCGAAGTAGATCCCAAGGTGAAACAACACCTGGAAGTGCTCTTACGGTCCATCACACTACCTACCCAATCAACATCAGTATATCCAAGTAGTCTCACATCTTCGGCATTGTATCTTAACCCATTAGTAATTGTGCCACGAAGATATCTCAAAAGATTCTTGGCATCAATCCAGTGAGGCTCAACCAAATATCAGATCACAATGCTAACAGCAAAACATATGTTCAGATGGAGGTTCACCAATAACATCAATGCAAATGAGCTTATGAAACACAGAGGCATTTCCCAAATCTGGTCCGACATCACTACCATATAACTTCTAAAAGTTAAGATCCTTGAGGTAGTCACAGGCTTGCAGTCGATCATACCTAATCTTTCCAATATCTTTACCACATATTTTCCTTGAGATAGGAAAATTTCCCCTGGCTTCTACCGCACTTCAAGTCCTTGGTTCTTCATTTCAAATTCAGAAGCCAGCTCCCTCTTACATTTGCGAATGAGAGGGTATGCCCCTGTTAGAAAGAGGTCATCCACATAAAACACTAGTATGAGAGACTTGTAATCTTCAACCTTAAGGTAAAGGTTAGGATCAGCTTCACTCCTAGTGAATCCCAACTTCATCAAGTAGCTATCGATCCTCTCATACCATTCTCTGGGTGCTTGCTTCAGCCCATAGAGATCCTTCTTCAACCTGCATACATGAGATTTTCAATCATAAATCTCAAATCCTTCAGGTTGCTCTGCATAGACCTATTCTTTGACCAAACTGTACAAGAACGCGGTCTTGACATCCATCTGATGTAGGTTCCATCCTTGTGAATCTGCAAGGGCTATGATCTCGCAGATGGTCATATATCTGGCTACAGGTGAAAAAATTTCATCATAGTCTATACCTTCCTTCTAGGAGAAGCCATGAGCAATAGAACAAGCCTTATACTATTCTGTACTTCCATCTGCTGCAGCTTTATCTTTTAAAGCCATTTTGAAGTAACAATTGTCTTGTCCTGGGATCTGGGAACTACTTCCCAGACATCATTTTCCATAATAGACTCATATTCTTTGGTTATAGCATCCTTCCATACTTGATGCTTGACGGCATCTGAGAATGATGAAGGCTCATTTTGTATAATCATGCTCATGATGGTCAGGTATCCCTAATACTTGTTAGGTTTCTTACTTTCACGGAAGGTTCCTTGGGGTGCAGCATTTCCTTCAGCATCATCAAGTATCACCCTAAGCCATGAATGCCTCTTCCTATAAAAGGAAGGCTCAGGTGGATAAATAGGATCCATGGGTTCCTCCACATCAGGCATTGTTACATCATCTACCCATAGGGACAACTTCCACAATCGTATGGTTCTTCCTTTCCACCACATCATTTTGCTCAGGAGTATGTGGAGTAGTAGTCTCCCTCTTAATGCCGACCTCCGATATGCCTGAGTGAACCAACTATAATATATTGAAGGTCTTGCTTTGCGTTGAGGGGAATGGTCCCCTTTTGAGCTTTCCTTTGGCACATACACCTTCTTTCTCTACTTGGAATTCAGGCATCCCTATCACCATTTGTCTTACATCACGTAGAGCTTTATAATGAAGGTGGGCAAACCTCTGATGCTAAAGTTTGGACTAAAGAGATGTGTCATAATACATGACACCTAGCATACTTCCATCAACCTGATATAATGAATCAACATGGAACCCGAGAGTAAAGGTATCTTTAACATTATTTTTCCATATACGTACCTTGCCATCACTGAAGGTTACCTTGTAGCCTTTGTCTTCCATTGTCGAGATGGACACTAGGTTATTTTTGAGGTCAGGTGCATTTAATACATCTTGGAATTGCTAGCCTTCTTGAATGGTTGTCCTCTTCCTTGATTCCCAACTCTCCTCTTACCTTTGCTATCGAATTTGTCATTCCTTTGATTTCCATCAGAGGGATTTTGATCATCATCCTAGTGTGAGTCCTTTCTATCAGGGCACTTCCTTGCATAGTGACCTGCTTTATTGCAGATGTAACATCATCCTTTTCTTCCACCCTTAGGTCTAGCATTTCCTTTTGATTTAGTCCCAAAATTATTTCTTTTCTTAGCATGAGAAGAAATGGTGGCACGAGGACTTTTAGGCATGTGCATTTCTTTCTCTTCTACCCTTGTTTCTTCTTGAATGCATCTAGCCATTAATTCCTCAAAACCAGGAATTATATTATTGTTCAGAAGAGTATTCCTGAGCATGTACCATTCGGATGGTAATCCTCCAAGAGTCGTGAGTGCCATTTCTCTGTCAATAATGGTCTCCCTAATATATAGGAGATCATTCTTGATCTCGGTGATTCTTAAGAAGTATGCTTGCATACTCTCATTTTTACCCTTCTTGATTTCCCTCAGTTTATTTCTAAGAAAAAAAACTTGATTTGCATCATTGAATTTAAATAAACTCACCAGTCTATCATAGATTTCCTTGGAGGTGTCCAGTTCAAAGATGTAGGCCAGCAAGTGCTTGTTGATAGAGTCCTGAATGATCTTCTTTGTTTTGACTTCTCTGTTTTTTCATTTGTTCCAGGCAGCAATGAATGCATTTGATGGAGGCTCAACAATATTACCTCTTACATGGTCCAACACTCCTTGATATTCTAGGGTTAGATCGATAGACATCTTCCATCTATGATAGTCAGCTTTCTCATAGAGCTTGTCTTTGCAGGAAAGAGTGTTGAGGACCCCATAGTTATTTTAGGATAGCCTTGCCAATCTTCTCTTCGATGATTGCTCTTACTTTTGCTCAAGCTTTGTCTTCACCTCAGCTCTGATGCCATTTTAAGTTATGGTATGTTCTATGCTTAGATCAATTTACCTTTCTTTCTTATTATTATTCATAGATTATAAATCACATGTGCATAAGTAAAGTGCAGATAGAACATTAAACAATCAATAGAAAACAAGCCAAGACAAGAGACACAAGATGTGGCGGCTAGCCAGGGATGAACTCCACAATGTTTGAGGAAACCCTTTCATCAAATCCTCTTTTATCTTCAATAATTCAGCAAAGAGAAATAGTACAATAAATCTGATTTATATTAACAACATCAACATTAGCGGCTTCATCATCAAAACTAGGGCAGACGATATCTCACAAACCGACTTTCAGATTGGCTTGATTCCACCACTAAAAGTTTCAGCCTTCAAAGGAGGTCTAGATGAACCTACAATGTAGTTTAGAAGAGGATGTTTGATGGTCCATGCTAGTCGAAGTTTGGATCTGCAGTTGCAGCTTCAGTTTCAACAACTTCCTTCAAACTAGGGCAGTCGATATCTCACAAACTATCCATCATATTGGCTTAACTCCACCACCAAAAGTTACAGCCTTCAGACGAGGTTCAAACGAACCTATAGTGTAGATCAGAAGAGGAGGTTTTATGGTCCATGCTGGTCAAACTTTGGATCTGCAGTTGCAGCTTCAGTTTTACCAGCTTCCAGCTTCACATGTGTGAGAGAGAGACCCTTTTCTGCGCAATAGAGAAGACCCTCTTTTCTACATAGGAGAGAGAGAGAGAGATGTGATGAGATGAGTGAGTGCAAATGAGGAAAATTTCTCTTGTACTTATACACAACTATTGATGTTTGAATAGATGCGACTATTGGGCTTCTGAGCCTACATGAGTTGTAGGCCGGCTTGATAATAATTCCATAATCAAACTAAATTCATATATCCATGAATACTTATTGGAATCGAATGATATTTATATCAATCCTACACCTCTCAACGAGAGGAATCTAATAAAAATATTATCAGCCATGAATAAGATTACCCACATGAAGTTTGGCCATAGGTTCCAATTTTAACACTCTTGTTGTCCATCGTGCAGGTAGCTTGGGAGCTACCCAAAGACAATCAATTTCCCTTAGTCGTGTTGGAACTACCTAAGGCAGTGAAGTATACTTCACTGTGAGTAACTAAGGATCCTCAACGGATCAAGAATAGCAAGATCTTTTGGATGTTGATGAAGATGAATGTGCACATGGCCATCAATCGCAAGCCACAATTGTCGTCTACTGTCTTTGATAAACTACAAGAGTACATGCAATTCAATGCTGACTTCCACCATGTATTGATCAAGATGCAGAAGGAGCCTAAGTAGAAGTGGCATGAATTTCCCTACTTGGCAGCGGGATTAAGCAAGTTCACCGCACAGCGAAAAAAGAAGGAGGCCAAGCTAAAAATGGAGCAGCTAGCTGAGAAAATGAGAAAGGAGGCTAGTGCTAAGGCTAAGGTAGACCGCTTTACCACGCAGGAGATAGGAGGATAGACAAGAGGAGAGGAGCATGGCTCTGACAAAGAGAAGTCACATTCACCATAGATAGAGGAAGAAGAGGATGATCAAACAGATCAGGGAGAAGCGGACCCGCATACAACTCCATTCCTTATTAAGTGTCCACGGGGACAAGAAAAAGTAGGGCCATGGAAGAATTCCAAGGCCAACAAGATGTCTGTGCATTCGATCACCCTAATAGAGGGGGATCTCAATGACATTGGAGATACAATGTGGGATGCCACCACAGAATTGTTGTAACAGTTTGAGCATTAGTAGCAGCAGGCATTGGGGGATATTCAGACAGGTCTGCGAGAGATGCAGATCTGTACATCACAAACCAGTGTGACATCCACCATTTTAGCCATTGGTACTTCAAAAGCCATCGGGATGCTGCATGTGAGGGACTCCTGAGCCATAGTGCTGCTAGATGGAGAATTAACAACATAGACCGAAGCTGACAGGCCCATTATCAACGCCTTTAAGGGAGTAGGGCTAAACTTGGCAATGCTTCCTAGCGAGGCGCTTCACCTGCTACAAGATGGGGTCATCACAGAACTGAGGGCCCGTGAACAACATGCTTTGTAGGTGATCAGCGAGTAGAAGATCAACAATTCTCAGATGGTTATACAACAAGATTATGTCGTCACCACTACAAACGACATCACCAAGAAGAATAAGCACATAGTTCAAGTCATGGAGGAAGCATGCCGAATGGTCCCGGAGTTGGCCATTCCTAAGGATCACCCAATAGATGTGCACATTCGCAAACTCCCTGCGAGAGTGTGTGATGCCTGCATAGAGTTGGAAAAGGTTTAGCTAGAGCTGAACCTCCAAATTGCAGTGTTGTAGTTGAAGGCCCAATGTTCGACTCCACTGGAAGTCAAGGAGAAGCACAGGACTGTTGTAATAGAGGTGATAGCAGCAGTAGAAAGTGCAGTCGAAAACTGCACAAAGATTTTCAAACAGTTATTCGAAGTACTCACCAACCTACAAGAATACCCTAACATGCAGAGGCTAGAGACAAAGGTGCGAGAGATGCAACAGTGCTATGGTGAGGTAAAAGGGATACCATACACTATCACCATCACATAGAGACTCGCAAAGCTGCAAGAAGCCAAGGCATTGAAGGAGCAGGTAGATGCAGCTCAACACAAAGGGGCAATGTTGAAGGCATGCTTGAAGCCTTAGTTTGATGAGGCCTACTTGATCATCACCTCCATTGAAGGCAAGTTGGCTAGTCTCTAGAAGACTCAGCAAAAGCTTCAGGCTAACAATGCAGGGCTATCGACAGAGTAGTTAGTTAAGGAGATAAAGCAAGTGGCCACAAAGTGCATTGCCGAGGTAGCAATCGTAGAGGTCGAGATGGGAGGTCTTTGTACCAAGATCTCCATGCCCAGAGAGTTAATCAAGGGTGATTCACCATGTTTTTGTTGGGGGCCTGTCGGGAACGAGTTTCCCCAAGAGTCAGTTTTGGGGCTAAAAGCCCATGTTTTGGGGGAGAAATACCAAATTTTATAATAAAAATTAAAATGCTTTGCATTTTTTGGTTGAGGAGTGTGAATATGTCAAGAGTCATAAAGGGTTTTTTGCCTTTGATTTGTAAAGTGTCATGTCGGCTGTAAACATCTACCCATGGTCTGCAGACCATCGGATTGTATAAAAAGGGAGTCTTACAAGAGACTAAGGAAGTTGAAGTTAGAAGAGTAGAGTCATAGTTTGGAGGAAGTATTAGCATATGTAGAGGCTTTGTAGCTGAGTGTGCAAAGGCCTAGGGTAGAAGTCCACAGTTGAGTGTTCGGAACCTTGCGGAACAGCTGTATGCAGGGTGGATAGAGACTGTAATGAACATGATATATCAATCAAGAGAAGTATTATGTATTCATTGTGTATTTTGTCTCTGTTTAATGCATCTGATTATATTATGTTACAATATGGTTTTACATTATAATTCCTATTTGATGCACAAATGTATTTGATTGTATCTGTTAATTGAACGCAAGCAAGAATATAGGTTTATGCAAAGATAATTGTAAATCCATTGTAGAGTAGGAAAACACTTAAGATAACTTGGGAACTTATACAGTAACATAGTCAGAGAGGTGCGCAATTACCTGGACCTCTGGTTAGGGTTGCGCAAAGATTAATCGTGTACCTTCACGGAGGTAATGAAGAACAAAAGAGAAGGAATAAGAAAAAAAGAGAAGGAACATCGATAAGCCCTAATGGCTTATCGATTTGCACAAAGGCAGCAACATGAAGTATAGATTGACATCAAAACCATCTTAGGGTGTGGAAACTTGGTTCCTACATCCCCGTATACTACTTCGGGTGAGACTTCGGTCCGTGCTCTGCGGGGTGATGCTGAAAGAGTTAGTAGTGTAGGGATTTTCTTGGCTGACTAATGTTGAACCTAGGTTAGGGCCCATCAAGCCAAGAAAATATTAAGAGAAAAGTTGAACAGAGCTAAGAAAAAAAAGATTAAATTAGACAATGCCTTTGTAGAGGAACTAAAGAAGACTGCAAATTTACAGAAGCAATTAGAATAGTATTTAGGTAGTTCTAATAGTATTCAATGTCTATCAGAGGCTAAAGAATAAATTTGGATGGGGATTATGTCATATGTGTTTGATATTTGAGAGTATATGGAGTTTGTTGTAGAATAAGAGGAATTGACTGAAAGGGACAACGAATTTATTAGAGACATCAAAATACAATTGGGAAATAAACCTGGACAAGAAAGTTAGATAATAAAAGCTCTAAACACAAAATCCAGAGAAGAGACAAAAGAAATAGGAATTTAAGATAGAGAAAAATTAGTCATTCAAGCCAAAAGAGTTCTCATGAAGAAAACTTTGATGCTAAAAACCAAAGAGAAATGTGAAAATATCTAAGCGCAAATCAATAAATTTTAGGGAAGTTTCTATTCTTTAGTGAAGAGATCTTCCATATTTCAATAATTCATATTGCCAAATGATTATAGAAGAGTAGTATGAAATATTGTTGAAAAGAGAAGAAAGGGAAAAAATAAAATTTATTTGAATCAAGGGAGATATTAGTGATCAAAATCTACTTCAAATGTTAGTTGATGACCTTGCCATCTGCTACAAATCAAACACTTGTTCATAGTAAAACCTTCTTTTGGGAAGTATAATGATGCAGATGAATCATACAGATAGATGATTAATCTCTGTTACCCTATCTATGAATAATGGGAATAGATGGTCAAATTAGTTGAATGAATTGAGCTTATCAATACAGAATATCAACAGCTTATCAAAATCATTGAACCTAGATGCAACAAATCAAGCATAGTTGGAGACTTTTGGAGTTGTTTTTCTATTTTTAGTCAAATTTATTTGAACATTATACAAGTTTTGGATAAAACTTTGTTTTTAATGTAAATCCTTTATAAAATAGGATATTTTGTAAAACTCTTTATATATACGTTATTTTTTAATAATAAAGGGTTAATATCTAGAGCTAATGTTTTGGTAATACTGTTGTAATACTTTCAACTGAATTTTTTTTTGTAATATTTTTTACTTGCGAGTGTTTTCCGGTGATTTTCATAATCTATTTTTTCATATTTTTTAGGTAGTGTGGGACATTGGGAAGGGAAGGGTTAAGTATCAATGTACCCTACATATCTAGCAAAGTTATTTTATATATTGTGTAAATATTAAACAATTTGTTTAATTAGTCACCCAGAAATCAATAGATTGTTGCTTCTATGCTATATTTGACTATATTTTTTTTCATTATAGGGTTTTTATATGTGTCTTATCATCTTAGATGACTAGATATTTAGGGATAATGTTTAATCTTCTAATTTCTTCTTAATTATTCTTTCAAAGAACTTATAAATATTTTGTGTTGTTATAATGGAACACTAGAACTTTGAGTAATCTAAAGGAATAACAATTATAAGCATACAATAGAATTTGTTTATTTGGATTTTCCATTCCATACTTATCCTCACAATTGATGCATTGGAACAGTTCTTGTGCCAAGGTCTGTCTACAAAGATACAGTAGTTGTAACACCAATTACTATTGAAAATGTTGAAACTATTGTAAGTGTTGATGCTATAACAACTACTACTATTGAAACTACTAAAACAGTGACTATTTTAGTGGATGTTGTAACAATAGATGCTGTAATAATTGAGGGGGTATAAATCCATTTCATATTTCTTGTCAAATCTTGAAAGTGGGAAGCCAAAGAGGTGTTTCTTCCACCCAACATTACCCCAACACTTGGGGGATCAAGAAAAATAATTGAGAAGCATAAACGTAGGTAACAACAAATTGATAGTAAAATGTTGTAAGAACATATGTAGCAACAACAGATGCCATAAAATGTGATACAACAATGGATGTTGTAACAATGGATGTTGTAACAACGGATGTTGTAACAACGGATGTTGTAACAATGGATGTTGTATCAATGGATGTTGTAACAATGGATGTTGTAACAATGGATGTTGTAACAACGGATGTTGTAAAAACGAATGTTATAACAACAGACGGATGTTGTAACAACAATCCATTTTATCTTGCTTTTCAACGCTTGAAAGTGAGCATCCAAAGAGGTTTTTTTTCCACCCAACACTACACCAGCACTTGGATGATCAAGAAAAAAAATTTAGAAGCACAAACATAGGTAACACCAAATTGAGAAGCAGATGTTGTAACAAGTGATGTGTAACATCACCCAACTCCGCAAATACTATTACACTTCATTTTATCACCATGACAACTAATCATAAAATTGGATCTCTTACCATCCATCAAAGTGTTATGATGCACTCCCTTGCAAGTTAAAAAATTATATACCTTGAATAAAGTGTAAATCCTAGGAAACATGGTCCATAAACTCACTTTTAGTCTCCTTCGCAGTTTCCTAGTCAGTTTCTACTCATACACAATTATTGACATTGATCCCTACATAGATGTGCGCTATGTATGCCACTAAAATGTGTGTGCATGATTCAATAAAAGGTGAGATCTAGAAGCATTATTGGGTGAATCATTCCCAATAGAAATCCTGGAACTCATGTTTATTTGAACTTAACCTCATTTTTGATGGAGCTAATCCCCCTTATTCAAGGAGCACTCATCCCTTTTTTAGTGGATCTCATCCCTAGACTAAGGATCTCAAGCTACTTCCTTTTGGCCTATTAATCAAGCCATAGGTGGGGGAGTTGAGAGAGGTTGTTGAGAGTAATTTTATGATAGAGAAATTAGGTTGGAGAGCTTATCGTTCTTGGAGAGGATTGAGATCAATGGGAGGAGCTTCAAAACTTCAAGGCACGTGTTTTATAGCTCTTTTATGTTTATGAAATTAATGTAAACAAGTGTTTCTTCTCACTACATTGTTTAATGGATTGATTAACAAATTTCATGGATGGTTTATGTTATTTATATTTTTCCATTGGAATGATGTTTGTTATTTGTATCCTTGATCACTAGTTTGAATTATTGAATCACTTGTGTTGCATATGCCTTTTATTCTTTGTTGTTTCCATGTGTACAAGTCTGGATTCAAGCATGGAGGAGTTGCACTAGAGCATAAAGGGGGATCTTCATCAAGAATGTTGTAATAAGGTATGAATTTATTTTTCTCACCTTGTTAGCTCATGATTCAAGAAAAGATATATTCAGGGAAGGAATTATCTTGATTGTTTGTTGTATACTAGGTTTTCTTGGAAACCTAAGGAGATTTCTTGTGTCCGCACTTGTGATTAGTCCTCGTAAAAAATTGGTGACTCCACTGGGGAATGCCATGTTCTCTTCCATATCCTTGTTTTTTATTATCACACCTTTTTGATAACTTTATCTAAATCTTAACAAGTTAATGATCTTTTAGATTTTGTGATTTGTTTGCATAATTTTTTATTTTTTTCTTTAAGTTTCTTGACCTGCATAGAATCTATTCAAAACCAAAGCACAAATCTACATATATTACCTTTAGCACCAATGCATATATGCACTATACTATACTTTTTTCTTGCGCATACTCTAAGAATGTTTCAAAAAATAACTTTTCCTCTCATTAAAGCCTGAAATTTTGTTTTTTAAGGTTTCATTACACTTGTCTATGCCTCTAGTCAGTATCTGTGTGTTTGATCGGGTGTTGTGAAGGATTTTTGTTTAGATTTTTTTCATTTTCGAGAATTGAAAGGTAGGGTTTCTCAAGATTTAGCATTTTAATGTAATGTGCTTCTTGTGCTACATTGAAACACAAGTCATTTTTATTCCAGTACTGAAGTTTAATCAGAATTACACTTTAAGCGCTGATTTCATAAAATTCATTCAAGAATTTTCATTTTAAGGATTTCATTGGGTGTTTTGAATTTGATTTCTTTTGGCCATTTCTCAAAGATTGTTTTAGTCTCTTAACAATTTTTCATGTTTTTCTTTCATTTTTGCAAAACAAATTCCCTCTCTGTCACCCAGGGAGGTGTTGAATTGTGTCTGGATGTTAATCTCCTTTGAGTGTCATTATTTTTATCTTTGGAATTTTCACCTAATTACCTTTACTTACACTTGATTGGTTCTTTAGTTGTATTAGTGAAGGGAGATAGTCTTGTTGTTCTTTCTCTAAATTTGGAATCATCTTGTTTTTGTTTTGAATAATTCTCTTGCATAGATTACATTTTCATGGCTAGAATTCTCATTTCATGAACAGAAATTGTGCATAGATTACATTTGCATAGTGTTCACACAAATTGTGCATAGATTACATTTGCATAGTTTTCAAGCAAATTGTGCATATATTACATTGTGTGGTTTGCAACTTAGAGCTTTGAATTGCATTGAAAAATTAGAAGTGGTACATTCTAGAGTTAATATTTTAAAGAAGAACATTGTTACTTACTCTAGCTAGAATTCATCGAAATGAAGAGATTACAAATTTCATATTTGATGCATTAGATTTTTTATTCAAGTCATAATACGATCAATTTCATGTCCATTTACCCTTTGAGTAAATAACAACTTAATAACACAATTTTAATTAAATTCATCTAGAATTTTTATTATTTTTAGGGCTATTTCCACCTACAGTAGATTAGGTTGTAGGACTTTGGAATAGCGAATTGAGTAAACTTTCCAGAGCTATAGACAAACATTATAATATTGCAATAAGGAGATAAATCAAATTATTACAATTTTTCTCTGGAAAGCTCCCCTTACAAAGAATTCAAGCATGAGATCATATCAGACTTGGTGAAGTGATTGTACCCACTTCATTGGTTGTGGTACATTGATTTACATATATTACAAATGATGATGAAAGGCACTTGATGTCACTTCAAAGTAAACCTCCAATTAACCATGTTGAGGAGCTTTCAAAGGGATTGAGCTTTTCTACTCTGCCCTTACGTGTCCTTTTGATCTGTGACTATTCCCCTAGGTTGAATTGTTGTGGTTGGTAACCTTAGAGACCATAATATTTGAGCTATTACCTGAGGTGATGGCAGACAAATGGTCCTATTTTACCTAGAATAGACATTGACTACACTCACTTGGACTTTTTGGATGGTAGTATTCACTCGAGATGGCATAGGTGAAGTTACTTGCACCAAATTGTTTCATTAAGTAGGTTTTCAATGTAAATACTTCCATCCACTCTATCATTATTCACTTTTCACTTTGATCTCTATGATGTTGGATTTTATTACCAACTAGTGATTTCACTGTGAAAAGTATATTTTCATTGTTTGACTCTTTAGTTTGACTAGTGTGTGTTATATGTTTTTTTTACAAGACCTTAGGTGTGGATTGTGAATATTATTTAATTTTAATAATAAAAGATTATTTGGATTGAATCTAATGGCTACCAATCCAGAAGTTACCAACCAAGGAATCCCCATTAACAATAATCCTAGTCCTTTTCCCAATCTTGGAAATGTCGGTCCTCCTTATATAGCCACATTATCACTTACTAGATTCATGATAGGTTTACCTGTATGGTTGTTCTCAACTTCTTTAAATTCAAATACTCCACTTGTACCAGCTCAACTGAGTTTTTCATCTCAACCGAGTTCACCATCTTTACATCACAAACGTACTCTTCACCCTTTACCTTCTTCATCCAACATGTCCTCCTCCCTTTATTCCTCTTCACTTGATAAATGCCTTGATACTAGTAACCAGGTGACTAAGAAGAAGAGGAAAGGGAAGAAGAAGAATAAGCAAGATAAGAAAGTAGTCAACCAACCATGGTTGTAAGTATTAGTAATGTTGAGAAAACTTCTAAAATACATGGTAAGCCCAAATACCCTTGCACGCTTTGTAAGGGTGACCACTTCCTTAGCAATTTCTTGACATTCGTAAGGTCTTGGAAGTATGGTAAAATAATTCTCATCCACTTATTGTTGATTCATCAACCAGTGATTCTCATATTCCAAGAAAAAAGTTTAAAGTTAGGTTTCCTTGTAGGTTATGCAAAGGGACTCATCATAGTCACCTTTTCCCTCATGTGGATGAAGCTTGAAAATTGTTGGAAAATATTATTGTTTCACACCAACAACTTCTAACTAATTACCGTAAACTTTCTCCCCACTTATCATCAGTTGATGATGTGATTGATCTAAATATAGGTACGATAAATCCCACTCTTCCATTGGAGAGCGAAACACTTACCACTTAGGCTGATGGACCGTTTGTTGGTCAAATGGTTGAATCAATTCCATCTTCAGTTGATCCCACTCTCCCTTTAGAGATTGAACTTCATACTGCTCAGCTTCTTCATGTTACCTATGATTCTTCTACACATGGAGGCATTTCATATGTTGCTTTTGAACCCCATCCAAGTAATGAGGCTATTTATTTTTATTACAGTAGACTAACAAAACCTCGTCTTTCTTCTTCCAACCCTTTCCAAATCATTGTGAAGGCTTATGGTAAGACTGTGCATCACACAAATGTAGATGAACGTGATTTTGTCAATATTTTATCCTCGACTACTTGGAAACACTTGGGTTCCCCTAAGCTTGTGCTTGTTACACATAATTTGTTAGATTTTAACAAAATTGTTCATGAAAATTTAGGGATCCTTCCTAAGTTACCTATTACTTTAGAATGTAAGACTATTTGTATCGATCTTATGGTATGTTGGGTCCCTATAATGCTAGTGATTACCCCATTACTATTATAGTTATATCCCTTATTAATATTGTTATGCCATTATTGTCCCCATATTGTTATTACTGTGCCCCATAGAATCCCTCTATTGTTATTTGTGTGGCTTATATTATTATTGTTAGGTCGGCTGGGTTACATTGTGACTCCTTAGACTCCTATATATAGAAAGGAGGTTTTGTAATTTGAATCATCCAAGAATTGTTCATTTATGTAATATAAAGGAGGTTTCCCCCTTGAAGAGGCTGAATTCTAAGGCGTTTAGCTATATTTTCTATCTTTTCTTGAGCTGGTTTCATAACATTTGGTATCAGAGCTTTAGATTCTACGGTTTCGCTGCTCCAAATAGGTCATCGTGGAATTTTCGCTATAAATTTTTTCCTACAATGTTGCAGAAGCTAAAATGCAAACCCATTTGAGAAGAAATCGTGCTAAATCTTGGTTCCGAATTTTAGAGCTTTTCACGCTAAATTTGCATAGATATGATCTGAGGAAGTTGGTCTTTTTGCAAACTCCTGAATTACATTCCAAACAGGTGACCTCGGGAAAATCGTCATAACTTTCTCTCTGAGCATTGGATTAAAATTTTGTAAGAAGTTACAGAAAGAGGACAGACTGTAGTTTTTCTATATATTTTTTAGAGCCAAAGGTTGAAACATTGACTCGTGGCACGTCGTACAAGTTCACTCTACTGAACTAGTCTA
>APFE030144264.1:200043-210376 GCA_000404065.3 Pinus taeda | reverse complement strand
GTCCTGTGTTATTTATGAATATAGATCTTTGTTCTTCGATAGTAGTATGTTTTTGTGATTCCACAGGTGCTCTTTGAATCTAGGCAGATGAAGAAGAAGCAGCGAAGCTCTATCAGGAAGGAGATGAAATCAAGCGCAAGACTAAGGTTGGTCTCCTTGGTCTCTCTCTTGTCTATTTTCATAAAGGAAAACAAAAGTAGACTTTACTTGTTTGTTTCTAAGATAGCTACCAGTCTTAGTGGGAATAGCAGCATCCAAGTGGACACTATTCCCGGTAACAACACTAGATAGAATTATTTTCTCTACTGTGGACTACATGATTCACTATCTTGTGTAGTAGGATGATTAGTTCTCCTGTGAGGTCTGGATTATGTGTTCTCCATGACAATTGTGTAACAGGATGATTAGTTCTCCTGTGAGGGCTAGATGATGTGTTCTCCATGACATTATGTAGTAGGAAGATTAGTTCTCCTGTGAGGTTTGGATGATGTGTTCTCCATGACAATTGTGTAGAAGGATGATTAGTTCCCCTGTGAGGTCCGGATGATGTGTTCTCCATGTTGATTGTGGAACAGGATGATTCGCTCTCCTGTAGGCTAAGATGATTAGCTCTTCATGGCATCCACTGAACAAGATGATTTGATCTCCTGTGGACAGGATGATTAGTTCTCCCGTCGAGGCATCCTACCCATATAGTCTGGGACTCATGGGAAGTACCTCTCATCTAATCAATGAGCAAGGAAATGAGGATAGGGACCATAGTAGTACTGATGGACACATTAGTGTATCTACTATACTCCCTATGCTGGGATGACCTTCAATGATCTAGGATCAATGATACTAGTCTTGGACCAGTTGTAGGAGTTGTACCCACTATGACACTAACTTCAGGTCAGTAGAGCACTGGTCTGGGACCAGTGGTACGCACTCTAAGACTAACTTCGAGTCAGTAGAGGACTGGTATGGGACCAATGAGAGTGGCGCATACTATGACACTGACTTCAGGTCGGTTGAGGACTGGTCTAGGACCAGTGGTACACACTCTGAGACTGACTTTGGATCAGTGGAGAATGGTATGACACATTCTCGATCAATTTTTCTTCTTCATGGTTTAGCAGAGTAGAGCTGAGCAAAGTAGAGCTGAGTAGAGTAGAGTTGAGCTGAGCAGAGCTGAGAAGAGTAGAGCTGAGTTGAGCAAAGTAGAGAAGTGCATGGCACTAATGGCAGAGATAGTATAGTTGAACATATGGATCAGCGAATGGAGTTCTCCCTAGTTGAGAGGGAGTGTTAAAACTGGAAACTATGGCCAAAATCGATGTGGGTCATCTTATTTATGGTAGCTGATATTTTTATTGGATCCGTCTCATTGAGAGGTGTAGGATTAATCTAAATATCATCCAATTCTGATAAGTATTTATGAAGTTATGAATTTATTTGTGTCATAAGAAAAATTTTTAGGTTGGCCAACAACTTGAGTAGGATCAGAAGCCCAATAGACATGTCTATTCATCATCTACATTTTAGTATAAATAAGTGAGGACTTGAAGTCATTTACACTCACTCTTCATGTGATCTCCTCCTCTCCACGTTTTGGGTTTTTGGTGAAGGAGAGACACAATGAAGATACACTGGCCTTGTATGATGCCCTAGCTTATACGCAGATATGGAGACACTATTATACATTGTTAATCGAAGACCTTATATGTTGCAATGGAGACTTTATATGCAGAACAATGAAAACATCTACATGATGCCCTAATCCGTTGGTAATGGAGCAACTACATGCACAACAATGGAAACATCTACGTGATGCCCTAGTCCATTGGTTGAACTCTATACACTGTCATGCATATATGTAGCAACTATACGCACAACAATGAAGAGACTATATATGCTGTCATCTATACACATAGCAATGAAGACTATATGCACAGTCTATACACTGTCGTGATATAACACAGTTATGGAAACTATATACACACAACACTCCATACGATATCATGATATACGCACAGCCTATACGCTGTCATGATATACACAGTAATGGAGACTCTTTATACGCAACCGCAGTTATGAAGAGTAATCACTGTCAAGACATATAGCCGTAGAGAGCCGCAGTCATGAATAGGAGTCGCAGTCATCTTTGCATGAAGCTAAGCAACCGTAAAGGGTTTGACTGCACCTCACTTTAGGAACTGCCATCAACTCAGGTGGTTGAGGAATAGCAGCCTCAGCATATAAATATGTATCTCAGTGCTCTCATTACTTACATAAACATAGTGAGGAGAACTCGGATTAACTGGAATTCTGGGTACAAGGAGAAGCAGTGATAAGGGTTTCAAGCAATGTTTATATTGTATTGAAACCTTGGTGACATACCTGTAGCAGCCATATCACAATAAACAACAGTGATAAAACTATTCTCTCTACTAAATGAAGATTATGCTAGAATCAATCCTAGCATAATGAAATAGATTTTGATGATGGTTAAGAGATCCTTAGTAGTAAAAGGACTCAGTCTCGACATCATGAAAATGATAAGGATGAATAGTTATGGTGTATAATCCTCTCATCAAAGTAGTGATGTATGATGATGAATGAAACAGTGGGTATGATAAATAATGAGCAGCATGATGATGAGAGTAGGAGTAGCTTAGTCATCAAGGTTCAACACATGTGACAGTACAACATGGTGTCACACGGTTATGTGCAAAAAATGGATGAAAGATAGCACTATGATAGGTGAAGGAGTCACCTTAGAGAATCAGTTGAAGCAATATGTCTTCAACTAATCTCATGTGATATCAAAAGTCAACAGTGGACTTCTATTGTAAATGTACTATCTCTCTTGCTTTCTCTGTTGAACTATGAAGAACATAAAAGAAGAATTGATCAAGGGTTTCCCCACATTGTGGGGTTTGTCCTTGGCTAGTGCCACATCTTGTGTCCTCTTGTCTTGGCTTGTCTTCTGCAATTTATATTTATGTTCTATCTATAGTTTACTTTAATGCTGATGTGATTGATGATCAAGAAAAGATATTAAGTTAACTAAAATTGAAATAAATTTCTCTAGCATAGAACATACCTAATATTAACATTTGGTATATCCCCTCTTGGTTGGGTGGATGAGTCAAAAATGGTGTATCCCCACTTGGTTGGGTGATTGATGTATGTATGAGTCATTGGTGACAAGAAGGTCATACTCACTTAGTTGAGTTGTAGAGTCATGTTATTCTTTTGAAAATTATTTTTTCAAACTCTGCATGTGCTTAAGGAGAGCATGGACAAATTGGTACATCTTAGCATGTACAACGGGGGAGCTCAATCAAAGGTTTGAGCATGTACTCAGGGGGAGCATGGATAACATAATGTATATCAAAAGGAGAGAATATCTTGGTCTACCCTTTGCCCTTGATGTCAAAGGGGGAGAGTGACTTGGTGTTGTTCTTGCCATCAAGTCCAAAGGGGAAGATTGTTGGCATTATGATATAGGTGTTGTCCTTGATGGAAATCCTCTCAGATGAAAGATCATAGTGCATCAGGTCAATTGCAAAGAATTAATTATTAGAGAGGTATACGTAGGTTCACCTTGACAAAGAAGCATATACACGTGGGTTAACAGACGAAAAGGAGCGTATAACATACACATGAACTTTCACAGAAGGAAAGGCATGCATATCTTGGAAAACTAAGTTTTGGTCTGAGGTATTTGGTCAATGGTATTTTGAAAATGACATTGGTCTAAGGTATCTGGTTCAAGGTATTGACCCTAGGTATTTGGTCCAAGGTATTGGTCCTAAGTGGTTTTGGACCATGGTATTGAGAAAGGCCTAAAACTATAGAAGGAGAAGAATATCATTAGCCCAAGTGTGTAAGTATTGAATATCTGATGAAGTGTGAGATCCAGTATGCAGGTTATGGGTTTGTGATGCTTTTCTTAATTTGAACCAAGGATGCACCTATGTGGATGATGGATCGGGATCTTCAAGATTGGAATGTATTATAATTATGTGGTTTGATCATTGATAGAATATATATGAATACTGACGCATGTTTTATTATGAAAATGTTATGATCTGGGTATGACTGAATTCTAAAATAGTTGTGAAGTGTTTAAGTTAGTATTTGCATATCTGTACGTGGGTTCGCTTTGATAAAAGTGCATATACACACTGGTTCAGCTCATCAGAGTAGTGTATACATCATCAAATATGATATCTGAATTTGCAGTTGATTCTGGTGATTGTTGGAGAGTTCTGGGTTCTTTTGTGTTTTGGTGACTGTGTTTTGATGACAGTGATTCAGTTGTTGGGTGAGTCAGGGATTGATGATTGAGGATTTAATGATTGGTTAATGCAATGGCTTTGTAGTGGTGATTGATTTTGAGCTTCAATGTTGTTGATGGGTCTAGTATGAAAATTGGATGAAACGTGGCCTTCAGATTATGGTGTTGTGTTCTAGGAGTATCCAATCTAAAAATTTATGAAACATCATCCCTGGAGGAAGAGTGAAGGTTGGAGCCTTTAGTAGGCCAACGCCTACATACTAGTAAACATATCGGCTAGTATAAGAGCTAGGGGGTTGGAGCTCCCTTCTAGTAGCAGCTGGAAAACAAGAGAGGGTTGTAGCCTTCTGTAGGCTGGCGCCTACATACTAGTAAATATATTGGCTAGTACAAGAGCTAGGGGGTTGTAGCTCCCTTTCAGTAGAAGCCGGAGAATGAGAGAAGGTTGTAGCCTTCTACAGGTGGTTGCCTGTGTACTGGTATGATTCTTCACAATAGAAGAATGTAAATAGGTTTTTCTTATATTAAAAGAAGACAATAGCAGGTGGTTTTTGTCCCGCATTGGGTTTCCACCTTAAATCTCGGTGTTCATGTGTGTATCTTATGTGTGATGGTCTGTTCTATTTTTACTACACTTGGTTACTATTTATATGGCTAATGAAGTTTTGATGCACTGATTAAAGATCAACATATGATGAATTAATTGAATCTTAAGATTGTTGGATATATGCTAGTTGCCTTAAACACAGTTGCATGTACATGCATGTTCCCTCAGCTGAAGTAGCATATATAAATCTGATTATGGAAATGAAAAGATTATTGACTTGCTAATACTGATTCACCCCCCCTCTTAATATTATTTCCAACAAAACGTGCTATAATGTGGTTAAAAAGGAACCGTATGGCAGTAATATAGTTAGTATTATATATAGGCATCGCCTCTACCCATTTCATAAAATAGTCAATGGTGATGATGATATAACCATGCCCCCAGTCAAGCGAGGGTTACATGTCATGAAATCAATACCCCGTTTGGAAAATGAACCAATGGTATTTACTGGGTGTATAGGTGCGGGTGGGGCGCACTGCTTATGGTTGAAAATATGGCATTCATGACATTTTTGGACAGCTATAATATCATATTTGAAGATAAAGGCAAGAAATAACAGACACAAAGGCTTTTTTGGGTAGTGACATATCCATACATATGACCACCATAGGCACTAGAGTGGTAATCATTTAAGACCTGCTCAGCCTCTTCAAGGGTGAGACATCTGTGAAGGATAGAGTCCACACCAACTCGATACAATGTATCATCGATGATCCGATAGGGTTAGGATTGATGTCGGATGCAGCATCGGTTGGATCGAGACAACTCAGATCAGAAAGTCTAGGTTTGGTGATAAACAATAATGTCTCCATACTATAGGTCAAGAGTGTTGATTAGAAACAAACTTTCATCGGGTATCTACTTAGTGAAATCGGTTGTGGTGCTTGTAGATGGAAGAGCACATATTAACTCCACAAATATGAGCTATTCATTTGATTTGGTAGCAGTAAATTCCAAATCGAAATCCTTTTGGATGATGATCCATTTGGAGTACTTTCCCCCGAGCAACTGATGAGTCATTATATATGTCATGGGGTTGCAATAAGAAATCATGGTGGTTTTCCGTAAAAGGATATAATGTTGAAACCTTTGGATGACATGAAATGCTACCAAAGTAAACTTCTCGACATAAGCATAATGACGCTCAGTATCAAGAAGATTTTGGCTCAGATAATAAACCACATGCTCGTTGCCATCATCGTCGTCTTGAACTAACACCATAGTAATGGTGTTATCAGTTGTAGCCAAATACAATAAATAATCACGATGGTAATTGGGGGGATGTAGTAAAGGAGTGCGAATCAGTGCTTTCTTTAAAGCATCAAAGGATTAATAAAAGGGATCCCCTTCTTAAGTAAGTGAGTATATCCTTTGGCAATTTCAATGTAATTCAGGACAATTCGACAGAGAAAATTGGATTTTCCCTACAAAATCTGCAATTGCAGCAGTGAGGAAGGAGGGGGTAGATTGATTATGGTGGGGTAGATGGATTATGGCCTCAACTTTCAAAGGATCAATCCTGATTCCTTCATGAGACACCACAAAACCTAACAGCTAGCCAGACTCGACGCAAAACACAAACTTGTGTGGATTGAGATGGATATTATAAGGCTGACATCATAAAAAAGATAGCTCTTAAGTGATCTGGATGGTCACGACATTTAGCCGAATGAGCAGGAAATTCGTCGAGGTATGGCTGAACAACGTGTCAAATTTCATGGAATGCATAGGACATTTCCCGTTGAAAGGTAGCACCAACATTCTTTAGACCAAAAGGAAGCCTTTTTTAATGAAAAGTACCCCAAAGAAAGATAAAGGTTGTTTTATGCTGATCGGTGGGTGAAATGTTAATCTGGTTATAGCCAGAAAATCCATCGATGAAAGAAAAAATCTCACTTCCTTTTTGGCAACATAGACGATATTGGATGCACAATCTGTCAATGGAATACGATAAATGATACCTACTCTCAAAATATTTTCTACTTCTGCTTTAATCGCAACAATATTTTGAGGGTACACAAGGCGAAGCCATTTCCGAACAGGCTTAGCACCAGGATAATACAAAATCTCATGCACCACTATGGCTGGATCGATAACAAGCATATCCTCGTATGAATAAGAGAATATGTCTCAAAATTATTTAAAAATATGAGCATAAATCTTGATCTCATCTGGCAAACAGGTAACCCCAATATGGATGTTCTCGACAATGCCTGATTTAACAGAAATGTCAAGAGTAATCGTAGCAATGATGTTTCCCATATTACCCTTCGACAAGACTTCATGTAACCAGATAGTGAGAAATAGATGCTTCAAGATAGGAAGGCATCCCATCGAGGCAAGGGAGAAATGAAGAACGATGATGTAGACCATTCCACGAAACGTCCTCCAGAGACATGACCTCCATGATACTCTCAACAGTGGGGAATGTCGTGTTCAAGGGATCCAGAGAATCCCAAGAACCAAGCTAAGGGGATGGCACATAAGTGTCTAGGTTCATAATGAAGACAATATGACTTTCTAAAGCGACCATTGAAGCTAAAACAATTTCCTAGTAATTTATCTCCAATGGACTGAAAGGCATATCATTGCCAAATAAGTCAATTGATTGTCGGTACGGATAATCTAAGGATATGTAGAGTTTGAGATCATATTGACTGAATGAAGATTTTGATGTGGGAGAGAAAAGGTACCCATTAAAGTGGAGGATTTTAAGAGACCTGCCCCCATGCTCTCGTAAGGAATCTTAGTATTTCCCACATAAGGAACGTTACCATTCAATGAACCAGAAGAAAAGAAATATAGTTGATCAACAGTGACTATTTTTCCTTCATGAGGAAATGAAGTACGTGAACAAATAAGACACAACAAAAAACATGGCATGAGTCCAAATTCACCCAAGAAGAAGTTTTTTGTTGAGATTGGAATCTACAACATCTACTTCTAATTCAGTAGTCTTGCCCTCTAGTGTAATTGGTAAGTTAGTGAGAATACCATATGGTCGTGAACCTATGCCATCAAAGGCTTCCAAGGTTTTTGGATATTGGTTAAGAGGAGGAGATCCAATGTATTTCCAACACAAAATTGACATGATGTAGGTAGAGGCACCTTCATCAATAATCGTTCTATGAATCGTCTTTCCTTTGATAAGGATGTTGATCATAAATGAAATCTGATGAGGGAGATGAGGTAGATGGCTCTCTAGATCAAAAGCGATCAGACTCAAATCGAAAGGATTGATAGTGCCTGTAGCATACATTAGTGACTTCTTCTATGTTGGAAAGGATTGAAGAACCTCTAAGGTATACATCGCCAAAGGTGCCTGAGCTAAATCGTCAAGAATATTTTAACGTTGAGCAACTCTAGCATTCAAATTGAAAGATGACTTCCGAAGAAAATCTTTGGGGGGTGGCCAAATGACAGACTCATTATTAGGGTGCTCAATATGGAGCAAACTAGAAGAGGATGGAGTAGAAGTAGAAGGAGTATCTATGACCTCCTTCTCCATGATCTGCTTAGACGTAGCTTGATAATCCTTGGTTCGGGTAGCGATCGAGATAGGTGATGAGCCTTGCATCATGAACACTTGGGAACCTGAGGAAGTAGAAGACTAAGGTTGGTTTACCAATTGGGTATGTGGTGATGGAAAGGCTTATTTTAAGACAGTTGGAGTTCCTTTCAGTGAGTGACTAACTTTAGATTTTCGAGGACAATCCGTAGTGTAATGATCCTCTCACAAATAAGGCAAGGATACTTCGAATTTCTTCGAGAAGCATCATCAGCAGAAGATTTAGGTGGGTCCTGTTTTGGGGCATCAACTTTGGCCTTACCTTTGCCCTTCCTTTTACCTTTAGAGGACTTATCTGTTGTGGTAGACTGGATAGCATGAACCTCAGAGGTTTTACCATGACTATATGAATTCTTAGAGAGATTATTGGGATTAATGTTCAGAACAAATTTCTACTTCGAAGAAGCTTTTGCGAGAGTCTGAGACATGGAACCAATCAGACTGTCAACATGTGGTGTATCTGGAGACTTCGATGCTATCAAATCTGATGATGGTATCAGAGCATAAGGTAACATCTCATACAATGTGCTAGATTATGAACAGACTAGATCTAAATACTAGGCATGGGTGATAGCTTTCTCTTTTGTAATGCATCCACCCATGGCCATGTCCTTAGAAATTTTGCTGATGAATGACTTTGTGAATCATTCTGTCAACAACTCATCATCAATCTCAAAATTGATGAGGTGACGTCGATGTCTCCATTCATTGATATGATCAGAGATGTGGGTCGTGGTGTCTTTCTTAAGTGACATAAGAAAATGGGTGCCATTTTCATAGTGAACTGACAGCTGGAAATGAGTGAGGAAAGCCATAGAGGGAGAGTTGAATTCATCGTAGGTACCTCAAGGAAATTTGATGTACCATTTAGCACCAGAACCTGTGAGGGTTCTTTGAAAAAGTTGAAGACAGATAGAATGATTGACATATGAATTGGAGGAGAACTAGAACTGATATGTCAGCACGTGGGCTTTTGGATCTGTGTTTTGGAGAATTTAGCCTCTACGGATAAACACTAATTCACTAGACAAGTAGCTCTACCTAGAACAACAATTTAAAGTGTTTTAGACTTTCCCTATAAGCAATAGATAAGAAGAGAGGATAGAAGGCCTACCTGTAGTTCCGCTTTACTCTCGTCTCCCTTGTATCAATTCCGTTGCTCCTTCCCATAGTTAATCCACTTGAAAAGTACCATTTCAACATAACAAATGATGAAAAGAGATCAAAGAATAAGATCCATTGAATATAATGAAAGGAATCATAAGCAATTCATACATATAAGCATTATGAAAAAACACATCATATGGAAAAAGGTTCAAACACTATATTAGATAGAAGAAGGAACTACAACCATTAGTGTTTGATTCAAAGTCATTCCTCTAGCTTGGATCCCATCCATATCACATCAAAAGCAAGACAAGCTTGTGGCATGACATCATTTTCTCCAAAGTCAAGTCTCATAGCAACATTATCTCCTTACAATTCAACATAATCCAGCCAACCCCTGATCACTTAGATGAGTGGTCAATTTATAGGAGGATGAAGGAGGTTTTTTCATTAATGGTGCCATTGAATGTCCTTCCATACTTAGAATTAGTTCCATGGAGGAAGGGATGAGAGGATAGGATGCACCTTAACTCATTCCTCAATCTTGTCCTAACTAATAGGAGTAGATAACTGAGGGAAGCTTCTAGATGTATCCAAGAGATAAGAATATTCCCCAAACCCTATGTGAATTTCACTCATTCTCACCCAACGTAGGTGAAAGGAAGCCTAAGTGCTCTACAGATCACCCTCGTAGTGGACTCAATTGCTCTATAGCACACCTTCACAAGGGCTTACCTGTGTTGGTCCCTCTAGAGGCAATTTC
>APFE030144264.1:143425-199568 GCA_000404065.3 Pinus taeda | reverse complement strand
TAGAAGGCCTACTTGTAGTTCTGCTTTCCTCTCATATCCCTTGTATCAATTTCATCGCTCCTTCCTGTACTTAATCCACTTGAAAAGTACCCTGTCAACACAATACAAGACGAAAACTGATCAAAGCATACGATCAATTGAATATAAATGAAAGGAATCAGAAGCAATTCATACATGTAAGCATTATGAAAAACGCATCATGTGGAAAAAGGTTCAAACACTTTATTAGATAGAAGAAGGAATTACAACCATCATTGTCTGATTCAAATTCATTCCTCCAATTTGAATCCCATCCACATCACATCAAAAGTAAGACAAGCTTGTGGCATCACATCATTTTCTCCAGAGTCAAGTCTTATAGTAGCATTATCTCCTTACAATTCAACATAATCCAGCCAACTCTTGATCACTTAGATGAGTGGTCAATTTATAGGAGGATGAAGGAGGTTTTGTCATTAATGGTGGCATTGAATGGCATTCCATACTTAGAATTAGTTCCATGGAGGAAGGGATGAGAGGATAGGATGCACCTTAACTCATTCCTCATCCATTTTTGAGCTCATAGGAGTAGATAACTGAGGGAAGCTTCTAGAAGACTCCAAGAGATAAGAATATTCCCCAAACCCTATGTGAATTTCACTCATTCTCGCCCAGAGCAGGTGAAAGGAAGCCTAAGTGCTTTGCAAAGCACCTTGGCAGTAGACTCAACTGCTTTGCAGTGCACCTTCATAAGGGCTTACTTGTGTTGGTCCCTCTAGAGGAAATTTTTGGATGTCTTCAAGTCATGAAACTATCTGGGAAGGAGGCATTCAAAGGGTTGACTTGTTTAGGGCATGAAACAACTGAATTTAAGGTTTGATGAGCCCTAAAACACTAATATGAATGTTGGGATTTGATGTGCTCAAATGGATCTGTAACAATCCTCCTTCGCTTTTCCCTCGAATTTGGGGAAATCACTCATAATATTCATTGGAACTAGAGGCCAATATGTCGAATGAAGAATGGGATCATTCGTGAGCCTCAAAACATCAGGTAGTTCCAATGTAGCCAAGAAAGGAAATTGCATGTTAAACGTCATATAAGGCCTTTGAGGAGACCAAAATTGCAGAGTCCATCCTTGTTGGTAAGGATTTTTTCCCCACAGTGGAAGATTTTGTCCATATGGAATCTGGTTTTGTCCCCACTAAGGGTTACCTTGCCCGTAAGGAGGATTCAGTCCTAGGTAGGTTTGATACTACCCTGCCATAGGTCGTTGATGAGAATTGTACATGGCATGTAGGTTATGAGGTTGTTGAACCTGTTGAACCTGGACATAAGGATTTTGAACCTACTACTGTAGGGGTTGACCTTGACCTTGCAAAGTCAAACCTTGTTGATACGCATATAAGGCTTGCTTCTGCCAAGCCTACCCTTATTGTTGTAAAGGCTAAGTTTGCTGCTATAAAGGTTGGCCATGCGACTGCAAAGGTTGGCCTTGTGAGGACAAAGGTTGCAAGGACTGCTCAACAAACTATGTCTGCAGCTGTGACCGTTGCAAAGGGTGCCCTTGTAGTTGTAGCAGTTGTCCTTGCTATTGCAATGCTTTCCCTTGCTGCTGCAAATATTGCCCTTACTATTGCGTAGGTTATCCTTGCTGCTGTGAAGGTTTTCGTTGTTTCTGCAAATGTAGCTAGATAGTTCTTGGAGTGATACCCTAAGGATATTGATAGTTATTAAATTGGATCTAGCCATATCCATCAAGCATCGCGAATTCGCCAGGCTGAACATAAGGCCCAACTTGAGGAATGCAAGTCGTATTTACCATAGCTTGCGAACCATATGGGACATAACTCGGTTGGAATGGAACCTGAGCCATATATGGTTGTTGGTATTGGACGTTACCTAGCCCAGATGGACCAACAAGGTTAGGAATAGTGTTGTAAAAGTGTTGATTCATTCCAACCATGTGAGTTTGTAATCCACTCACATTGGTTTTGCCACACATAGTGGGGATATTCAGATCTTCCCCCTAGGCCGTGGCACAATCTATCTAATTGTTGGAGGAATAGAAAAACTTACCAAGACCTAACCTGATACAGTTAGTTGAATTGGAAGAGTCGGTCGAAACGACGAAACTGGTTGAGACGAAATGGTAGGTTGAACCTAAACTAAAGTGACTGCAGTTTACACAATTGCTCGAGACATCATGTTCTGAATGAATGGACCTAATGTAGGCATAACACTGAAATACTAGATGGGGTTCTAATACAATGATGAGGCACTAGGAGTGCCCGAAACCAACTGAGCTAAAGAGGTATAACAATGCAACAATATGGTCTCACTAAGCTCAAGATAAGAAAGAGAGGTGACTCTTCCCGTATAAGGAAAGCCTTCTTGAGGGAACTCATATCCCTGCTTACCATCTATGTGAGGAGTATGGGTAGTGGAGACTTCTGAATGACCCGAAAAGGAGACTAGGACCTCGCCTTCTGACTCCATAGATGGAAACAATTGGCGATGAGGAACCAAAGATGTATGAGGAGATAACTCCAAAGGAATACAAGGTCGGTCATACAAATTGTATAGACGCTACGAATATATCACAACAAGATCAAACAACGGGTTTGGTAGATAAACAACTAGTTGTTGCGAACTTTCAGGAGTCCATGGACTTTCGGGTGTTTGAATAGGATTATCAAAGAAAATCTAGATTAGATTCTTATGGAAACCAGGAATCTGATGGAGGCCGACATGAAGACAAAGGTTGGATACTTAGAACAATTCCAAGTTCAACACCTTGATCCTCAAGCGACTCAAGAAATTTTGGATGAACTCCTTGGGAGGACCCTTCAGTATCAGAAAACGAAGGGGAACTATGAGACAGACTCAATGGTTCATCCATGATGGCTTCCCCTCAATAGAAAAAAAGGAAAGGAACCAATCTGATTAAGGCTTTAAAAATCTTGAAATTAAAAGAAAATTACTCAATTTGGTCTAAGAAGCAACTGCTTGGGTTTGACATGTTTACCGTAGGTAGTTAAATTTTAGAAACAGGAACATTGCCTTTCCATCCTTTAAGGGACAACAAAATGGTGAAAAGGTGACTCTAGTCACTTTCAATAGTTTTGCGAGCATGAAAGGAAAAGTTTCTCATTGATCTCTTCAAATTTAAAGAGTCAGAAAAGATCAAATGACTACTCAGGTGAATCTAGGTAAAAGTAGTACCAAGTAGCCGTGAATTGCAATATACACCTTAGCAAATAAATTGAACAAGGACTTGATGTATGTGCAACAAATCTCCCCAAATGCTATGTTCAGTGTATCACGTTTACAGGGCTGTAGACTCAACTTCCTAAGGTTAAAGAATTGCAACCTAGGGGGGGTCTCCCTTTATATACGCGACAACACGAGGAGCACAAGTCTGTGCTAGCATTGTCTAATTCTGAAGCAAATGATAGCTTCTAAGCTTTAAATACATCGTAACACATCTCTAACCTAGACCACTAGATATGATCGTTAATGTTTCAAATGTTCCTTAGGTTAATTGATTGGTTTTTAAAGTTGATCTTGTAATTATGTCTCAATTTCAAGGCCCTAACGATGTTTCTTCTTTCTAAAATGCAAGCTAGATGATGAAATGTAATATTTCAATTCAATGAAAGCTATCTAGGTATGGAATAAAATCACTCAAATCAGGCATCAAACCAAATACAAAAATTCATCCATAACACTCGTCAACCACTAAACGCAAAATATGAAATGTAATCTTACATATGGTAAGCAACTGCGCTGCCAAAACAAATCTTAAAGAAAAATTTCCTTAAGATGTAATGAGGATTTTTCTCTTTTTCAAAAATGAGACTAATGTAATCTAGTGCAAAAGAAAAGAGAATGCAAGAAAAACAAGAAGTATGAAAATCTCTTTCACGTCAATGATTCAAATGCAACACAAAATGTCTTGAAAACAAGGAAAAGAATAACACTTTCACTTTCAGTTTGAAACACAAAAACTTCAAAGAAAACACTTTCTTTTGATTCCAATGAGACATTTGATTTGTAATCTATCATTTGTCAAATCAAACTTAAGTAATTTTCACTATATCCACTAATGAAAACAACTTAAGGAAAAATAACCAAAAACCGATTGAGCAAGCATGTCTGAACACACAAAGACTCTTTAACATAGGCAATGGATATTCAATTTGTGATGGGAAGACCAACAAGTGTACGAAGGTTGACCTAGAACCCTAAAAGGCTAATCAAACTTCAAGGACCCTCAAGCCAAGAGAAAAGACAATTGCAATCAAACAATGAGAGAGTCAATGAAAAAACACTGGTAAATCGTAAGGAGAAGACAACTAGAGCTGAAAATCAGAGAAGAAAAACCCTAAATTTCTTAATTTTCTGTAATCATCACACCTATCAATAGTAAAGTAGTGAACATCACTACCGTAACTAAAAAAACCGCAATATCATCACGACAGACTCAAATCCGCGATGGTTAAGGAAAAGGACAAAGAAATCCTAAATTTTCAAAAATAGCTCAGTTAATAATCTCCAGGCATATACTAGACAATGATACTCACCATAAACAAGCAATGAAGTCTAAAAGTCAATAGTTGACCAAACTCGTCAAAAGACAAGGTGAAGGGAGGGAAGGAAAGGGCCATAGGCTCCCAAGTGGAGTCACCATTTTGTTGACAAGGTTAATCCTCTCTATGGACAAAGACGACCCCTTTAGCCCAATGAGTGGGTCTAGCAACTGAAAGGATAATCAACTATACATCTTCCTATATTATGATTGAAAAATAGAACAAGAGGGAAGGCCTACCTTGCTCTGATGCTAATATGATTTCCTTTGTTGAGATCCTTGAATCGCTTGTGTCACGACCTTATTATTGCTCCTTTCAATGCTTATGTACCTACACAAATGACCAATAGACAACAAAGCATGCCAAAACCAATAGAAATCCAATAATAATATATTTAGTTGATCAAGGAATGTCAATCCAATACATACATGAACATATATATTTTGGGAAGATGAACCAACAATTGTATTATTATTTAAAGAATAAAGGGGAACCTTACAACCATAGCTTTGATGTTGAAAGGTTCTCCTTGAGTGGTATTCCAAGTCCAAGCCAAGAAACTCTCCAACACTCCTCCAAGTCTGATGAATAACCTCTAAGCACTAGCTCAACATAGAGGTGCAAATGGATAGAGATCAACCATTTCGGAATGGTAGAGGGGGAATTTATAGGCTGGGAGAGGGAGTTATACCTCCTCCAAAGATAGTATTAGGCCCACATCTTAAGGAGGTAGCTCATAGGGATGAGACCAAGAGGTAAAATTAGGAGGATTGGACCTCATCTATGCGAAACCACCTCCAACTCACCGCTCTGGAAGCTTCTAGATCACGAAGCTTCTCATCCTCTTTCGGAAAACTTCCTTTCTATTACCATCGTGAGTATGAGACAGAACATAGTGATGCCATCACTGGATTAACAAGGTGCAACAGGTGAGCATCACGGTTTTGATTTTCATAAGAGTGGTGATTCTCATTTTAGGGTTTCATGAGTTATTTCTTCAGGGAAAGCTCCAGATATTTTGCCAAGCAAGGTTAAAGGAGGGATATGAGCTGTATACATTGATGAGTATACTATATTTTGTCACGCCTCCTACACTTCCCTGTGATATACCTTGAAATGCCTGAAACCAGAGATTCTGGGTTCGATCCCCAGCAGAGTCACCATTTTGTTGACAAGGTTAATCCTCTCTACAGATAGAGATGACCCTTCTAGCCCAATGAGTGGGTCTACCAACTGAAGGGACAATGACCTAGACATCTTCCTAGATTATTATTGAAAATTAGAATAATAGAGAAGGCGTACCTTGCTCTGATTCTAATTTGAATTCCTTTGTTGAGATCCTCGAATTTCTTTTGTCATGACCTTGTTATTGCTTCTTTCAGTGCTTATGTACCTGCAAAAACCACCAAGAGACAACAAAGCATGCCAAAAACAATAGAAAATCCAATAATAATCTATTTATCTGATCAAGAAATGTTAAACCAATACATACATGAACATATATATTTTGGGAAGATGAACCAATAGTTGTATTATTATTTAAAGAATAAAGAGGAAGCTTACAACCATAGCCTTGATGTTGAAAGACTCTCCTTGAGTGGTAATCCAAGTCCAAGCCAAAAAACTCTCCAACACTCCTTCTCCAAGTCTAATGAATAACCTCTAAGCACAAGCTCAACATAGGGGTACAAATGGATTGCGATCAACCATTTGGGAATGGTAGAGGGGGAATTTATAGGCTAGGAGAGGGAGTTAGACCTCCTCCAAAGATAGGATTAGGCCCATATATTAAGGAGGTAGCTCACAGGGATGAGACCAAGAGGTCAAATTGGGAGGATTCTATTGGAAATAATATTGAGAGGGGGGTGAATCAGTATTATCAAGTCAAATAATTTTTCATTTCAAACATAGATATACGCTACTTCAGATGTGGAAACCAGCGTATACACGCAACTATGACTACAACAGCTAGCGTATAACCTGTAAACTTAAGATTTAGTTAATCCATTTGATCTTTAATCAGTTCATCAGGACTTTCATTAACCATAATAATAGTAAATAGGTGTAGTAAACAGAATAGATCATCACACATATGAACACAAGATATAAGGTGGAAACCCAATGTGGATGAAAACCACCTGTTGTAATGCTTCTCTATCTTCTTGTTGATAATAAACTTCTTTTTACAATATTTCTGTATCGGTGTAGTCTTATACCAGTACGCAAGCTTCTACCTGTAGAAGGATACAACCTTCTCTCATTCTCCAGCTTCTCCTGGAAGGGAGCTACAACCCCCTTAGCTCTTGTACTAGCTGATGTACTAGTATGTAGGTGCTGACCTACAAAAGGCTATAACCTTCTTTTTTTTTCCAGGGACCATGTTTTAGACTGGATCCATAAATAACATCAATCAAACATCAAATGTATCTGCATCAACCAATCCCCTTTGCACCAACCAAAACTAAATCAATCAATCACTTCTCTGAATGTTGTAACCAAAATACAATAACAGTGACTAGACACCAATCCTAAACCCAGAATACTGCAGCAATAAACCGAAGTAGCTAAAACATATTTTATGAGACGTATGCTACTTCAAGATGAAGAACCTGCATGCATACGCTTCTGTATTAAGGAAAACCAATGTATACAATGTTTTGAATTACTGAACCAGTGTGTATACGCACCTTTGTTGTGCCAAACCTGCGTACAGATCTATAAAAGACATTTTTCCCTTTTCAAATATTCAGACATTAGTTATACTGAGATTATCAGATTTATAGATTAAGTCATGCGCCAAATATAACAGATCAAATCACACAAAGATACTACTATTCAAGCCTTAAGATCTTGACCCATCAATAGAACTTATCCTTCTTCTAGCACTCATGTTCCTCCTTGGTTCAGATCTAGCTATGCACCATAACCCAATTACTAGTATTCTAGATCTTGCTTGTCATAAGATATTCAATTCTTGAGTGCCTTTGCCTAATGATATCCTTCCCCTTTTATAGTCATAGGCCTTACTCAATACCATGGTCCAAATACCTGGGTTCAACACTTCGGATGAGATACCGTGGTCCAAATCCATAGGTCCAAATACCATGGAATAAAATGAGTTTTCCCACATGTACATGCTTTTTGATGCATGAAAGTGAGTGCATATGCATAAGTGACTTTTTATCAGTGATCCCACGTGTATACGCGCCTTGGTTAAGTGGAAACTGTGTATATCTCTTTTTCCTTTATTCTGAGAGCCTGAACTGTGATCTGTCATCTGAATGAGTTGCCATCAAGGACAACACAGGTGTCATAGTGCCAAACCTGAGTCATAATGCCAACAATCCCCCCCTTTGGACTTGATGGCAACCCCAAGTCACTCAAAGTCATTCTCCCCCTTTGTCATCAAGGGAAAAGGGTTGTGCTCCCCCTGAGTACATGCTGAAAGCTCTACTCTGTTGTGCTATTTATGCTCCCCCCTAACTGTAGGAAAGGTCTACAAAAAGGTGTTCTACAAGAAAGAACATGACCCTAGACATCATAAATGAACTTCCTATCACCAAAGACTCATACATACATCCATCTCCTAGCCAAGTGGGGTACACCAAAAGTTTACACATGATAAAACAAGACACTACATCATCCATCCCAGGCATAGTGGGAAAACCAAAATAGGCCATTACTTGACCTTGATGATAAAATATATTCATGACATAGAAACAAAATATCTAAAACAAGATTATGATAGTCATCCACAACTATCATCAGCAATATCTGTCAATAATTATTAAGACTAGCAACCATGTTCTCCCTCTGCACCAAAAACAACTGTAAAATTGAACCAAGATCTTCTAAGATAATGCCAACAATGCATTATTAGAAGTATATGCTCCCCCTGAACCTGTGCTAGATGGTCTTTGTCAGACCCATATCAGACTCTTTTCATCCTGAGTCTAGCCCATTGTTTTTCTTCAAACCAACATATACACGACTGTATCCACATAAACCTGTGTATGTATTTGGATGCTCCTCATGGAACTCGTGTACAACCACTTTTCTCTGAAACAGATAAGTTTCAACAGCAATATGATGCGTCAACTACTCCCATCTTATGTCTGAGGTATTCAAATGTCTCCCTGGGCAGTGGTTTGATGAATATATCAGCAACCTATTCTTGGAGGGAACATACTCCAATTTAACCTTTTGTTCAAGCACTTGTTCCCGGAGAAAATGATATTTGATCGGTATGTGCTTGGCCTTTGAATGCATGACTAGATTCTTTGAAATATTGATGGCACTTGTATTATCACATAAAATGGAGATAGGTGGAGTACACATGATTTGAAAATCTTGCAAAGTTTGCATCATCCAAAGGAGTTGTGTGTAGCAAGATGCAACAGCCACATATTCTGCTTCAGTTGTAGATAAAGCAATTGAACTTTGTTTCTTGCTGAACCAAGATACTAATCTGGAACCCATAAATAATGCACCACCACTAGTGTTTTTTCTGTCATTCATGCTTCTTTCCCAATCTACATCTGTATATGCATGAAGTGTGAGATTTGTATCTCTAGGATACCATAATCCATAGTTTTGTGTTCCTTGAAGATATTTGAAAATCCTTTTAACCGCCTAAAGGTGTGCTTCTTTTGGATTTGCCTGGAATCTTCCAACTATTCCTACTACATGCATGACGTCTGGTCGAGTACGTATCAAATAGAGAAGGCTACCAATCATGGATCTATAGGTTGGTTGATGTACTGCTGTTGAATCATCATTTGCGCTGAGGCTACATCCTGTTATCATAGGGGTACATACTGGTTTCAAATATTCCATGCCATATTTCTTCAAGATCTGCTTGAGGTACTTAGTTTATGATAGAAAGATACTGTCTTTGTTTTGTTGGACTTGTAAACCAAGAAAATATGTCAGCTCACCAAGTAGGGACATTTCAAATTCTTCCTACATCACCAAGGCAAAGTTTTGACTCATGGCTTCTTCATTGCTACCAAAGATGATATCATCAACATACACAACAGGTATTAGCAATTTATCATTATCAATTTTTATATATAGATTTCTATTTGCTGGTCCTTTTGAAAAGCGTTGTTTATGGAGGTATTTATCCAAACAATAATACCAAGCTCTTGGAGCCTGTTTAAGACCATAGAGAGCCTTTCTGAGTCTACATACAAGTTTTGGATCATTTCCAAGGATGAATCCATCTGGTTGCTCAATATACACTTCTTCTTCTAAGTCTTCATTTAGAATGGAAGATTTCACATCCATTTGATATACTTTGAACTTCTGAAAGCTAGAAAGAGAAAGGAACATTATTATGGCTTCAAGTCTAGCAACCGGTGCAAAAGTTTCTTCAAAGTCTATACCTTTTTGTTAGGCGTATGCTTTACACACAAGTCTGGCCTTGTTTCTATTAACATCTCCATTTTCATTCAGCTTGTTTTTGAATATCCACTTGGTCCCTATGACATTCTTATCATTAGGTCTAGGAACCAATTTCCAAGTGTTATTATTTTCAATTTTCTTAAGTTCTTCATTCATGGCCTTGACCTAGCATTCATCTTTACATGCTTCACTTACATTTCGTGGTTCAACGGAGGAGAGAAATTCTAGATAGCTTGAAGCTTCTATTGTAGTTCTTCTTGTTTGAACACCTACCTCTTTCTGCCCCAAAATTTGAGTCTTTGGATGATTCTTTTGTACATACTTGGATGGAGTCTTTTCTTCTACCCTTTTCTATTCTTCTGGTGCTTCATAGGTTTCTTCTTCATCATTAGTTTGATTTGAAGTTGAAGGATAGTCTTCTTCATCTTCAAAATCTTCAGTTTTTATCTACTTTGGATTGTCGCCTGCTTCATCAACCACTACATCAATACTTTCAACAATTTTTCCAAGTCTTTTATTATAACACTTATATCCTTTACTTTGGAAAGAGTAACCAAGGAGAATGCCTTCTTCTTCTCTAGGTTTGAAATTGCCATGATTTTCATCAGCCCTTTTGATGTAACATTTGCTTCCAGAAACTTTGAAGTATTTTACCGTAGGAGTCTTACCATACCAAATTCCATGAGGAGTTTGAGTGCTGTTTAGTCGAACGCTTGTTTTGTTGAGAATAGTAATGACAACAAATGCAGCTTCACCCCAGAAGGTTGCAGGAGTTCCAGATTCATCAAGCATGGCACAAGCCATTTTTTGAACCGTTCTGTTCATCCTTTCTACTACATTTTTCTGAGGAGTCCTTGTAGTAGAGAATTCCCTTCTTATTCCATGTTCTTCACAAAAGTCGAAGAATTCATCTGAGGTAAATTCCCCTCCTCAATCATACCTGAGGAATTTGATTCTGCAATCTGATTCATTTTCAACCAAGGCTTTGAAAGCTTTGAACTTTTTGAAAGCTTCATCTTTATGCTTTAGAAGTCCTATCCAACACATCCTGGAAAAGTTGTCAATGAATAATATAAAGTATTCTTCTCCTCGAGGTGACGTTTTCCTTGATGGACCACATAAATCAGTATGGACAAGTTCAAGTGGCTTACTAGCTGATCCTTCCTTCTCAGGGAAATTAGTTCTAGTTTGCCTACCAAACTGACATGATTTGCATATTGTATTGTCTGGGATTCTAATGTTAGGGAGATCACGAACCACCCGATATTTGAATGCTTTCCTTATCTGAGAGAAGCTTAGATGCCCCAATCTTCTTTGCCATAGCTAGTGTTCATCATTCTTTCTTAGATAGCATTGTTTTTGTCCTCCCTTGAGTATGTATACATTATTTGGAATTCTTATGCCTTTGATCCTTGTTTCTCCTGTATCAAGCTCATGAACAATACATCCATTTTGATCAGAATATTACCTCATTTCCTTGATCACACATTTGGCTAAAACTTAATATATTATGCTTTAAGCCATCAACATACATAACATTTCCAGCTTTGACTTTTTCTTTCAAAAGAACATAACCTTTCCCTTTTATGAGTGCAGGGGTTTCATTTCCAAATGAGACCTTCCTTTCCTTTTCTAAGGCATTATATGACTGAAGTTTTTCTTTATCACCTGTCATATCTTTCGAGCATCCACTATTGATGTACCATTGATTTTCCTATCCTTCCACATATAAGGCTATATGACATCTTTCTGGTTGTGTTTCTTTCTTTCTCCGTGTTTTGGGACCCAATGAAGGCTGCTCCTTCTGAGATGTTTGCCAAAAGTTACTCCTGCATTCAGAATCTTCATGACCAAAGTTGTTACAAATAGAGCATTCTATTTCATTTTCAAGAGTAGAAAAGTTATTGTAGGTCTTCTTCATGATCCCAGTCACACTCCTTTGATTTCGTGCTTCTCGAGTCATGATGGTCTTGTAGGCAACACATTGATCAACTTTGTGTCCAAAGTTATGACATGGAAAACATTGGCCATTAAAGAAACTCCTGCGATTATAAAATCTACCATCTAGGTGATTGTAGTTTCCATAGATTTTCATTCTTGAGGCAAATTGAGAATGATTTACCTATGGTTGGTTGTAGCTTCTATTCATCCTCGAAGTAGATTGACCCTAATTTACCTAGTGATCTACTTTATGCCTTTGCTGATGATTGTCAACTTGTTCACTTGTCCTTGCTACATCAAGGTAACTTTTGGAGGTGGATGCCTTCTATGCTTGAGATGTTTCTTCATTATATCCAAGACCTGTCTTGATTAGAGGAGATCACAACACTTTAATAATCTCATCTAAAGTTTTAGATCCTTTAGAAAATCTAAGATTAAGAGCTTTTTTTTTCTCAATATCTTTTCTAAGTCCCACAATTTCACATTCTAACTTTTCATTATGTTTTTCTCTTTCAGCAAGTTGGAATGTCAAAGTATCTATGATCATACTCTTTTCTTCTAAACAGATTTTAAGTTTAGAAATTTCTTCATAGACAATCATCTTCTTCTATAACATCCAAGAAATCATCATCTTCAAAATCCATCAAAAGTCTATAATCATTACCATGTTCATCTTCATCACTATTTGAAAGTCCATCACTGTCTTCATGTGTATAATAGCTCTTCCTACTTACATTCTATTTTCTGTTCCATTTAACTGGTTCCTTACCTTTATCAATCTTATCTTTATGAGGACATTTGGTTGCATAATGACCGACTCTCCCAAAAGAAAAGCATTTGAAAGGTAGCTTACCTCTGAATCTTCCAAAGCCCCATTGAAGGTTCTTGACAAAGTTTCATTCTTCCTCTCCTTCTGATGTATGTCCTGACTCATTGTATTCTCCTTTTAAAGTTTTGAATGCAACTTCTCTGATGTCTGATGGACCCTCTTTTCTCATTTCGAAAGCAGTTAGGATTTCGTGCAGCTGTGACATGGTAATACTCTAAAGATTTTGCTTTTCTTCTATGGCAGGAACTTTTGATTCAAACTTATAAGACAAAGATCTTAAAACATTTTCAACTAAAGTAACTTCTTTTATCTTTTCACCCAAGTTTGTCATGCAATTAACAATCTCATCTATACATAAGAAATAATTAGCCACACTTTCATCACTGTGCATTCTGAGAGTTTCATATTGAATTATGAGAGATTGTAGTTTTGCACGTTTTACATGGTCATCTCCTTCATAGCTTAGAATGATCTTGTCCCATATTTCTTTGGCGATTTTGAGCTACATAGCCTTGACAAATTCTGATTGAGATAGACTCCCCAATAGAGTATTGACAACCTTTGTATTTGTTTCATACTACTTTTTACCAGCTGTATCTGTAGGTGTTACTGATGGGAATGTGTATCCTCCTTCCACGATATCCCAAACTTCTGCACCAAGAGACTGAATATAGGTTGTGGTTCTTACCTTGCAATAGAGGAAGTTACTCCCATCGAAGATTAGTGGCCTGATGGATGCGTCCCTTTCTTAGTTGCTCATGACGATAGATCTTCCTTCATGTGATCAGGCTTCTTCTGAAGGACCTACTCTGACACCAATTGTTGGAAATAATATTAAGAGGGGTGAATCAGTTTTATCAAGTCAAATAATTTTTCATTTTCAAACATAGATATACGCTACTTCAGATATGGAAACTAGCGTATACATGCAACTGTGACTACAACAACTAGAATATAACCTGTAAACTTAAGATTTAATTGATCCATTTGATCTTTAATCAGTTCATCAAAACTTTCATTAACCATAAGAAAAGTAAATGGGTGTAGTAAACAGAAAAGATCATCACACATATGAACACAAGATATTAGGTGGAAACCCAATGTGGGTGAAAACTAGCTGCTGCAATGCTTCTCTTTCTTCTTCTTAATAAAAAACTTCTTTTTACAATATTTCTATACTGGTGCAGTCTTATGCCAGTACATAGGCTTCTACTTGTAGAAGGCTATAACCTTCTCTCATTCTCTAGCTTCTCCTGGAAGGGAGCTACAACCCCCCTAGCTCTTGTACTAGTTGATGTACTAGTATGTAGGTGTTGACCTACAGAAGGCTACAACCTTCTTTTTCTTTCCAGGGACCACATTTCATAAATTTTCAAACTGGATCCATAAATAATATCAATCAAACATCAAATGTATCTGCATCAACTAATCCCCTTTGCACCAACCAAAACTGAATCAATCAATCACTTCTCTAAATGTTGTAACCATAATACAGTAACAATAAACAAACACCAATTCTAAACCCAGAATACTGCAGCAATAAACAGAAGTAGCTAAAACATATTTTATGAGACGTATGCTACTTCAAGATGAAGAACCTACGTGCATACCCTTCTGTATTAAGGCAAACTAGTGTATATGATGTTTTGAATTACTGAACTAGCGTGTATACGCACCTTTGCTGTGTCGAACCTACGTACAAATCTCTAAAAGACATTTTTCCATTTTTAAATATTCAGACATCAGTTATACCTAGATTATCAGATTTATAGATCAAGTCATGTGCCAAATATAACAAATCAAAATCACACAAAGATACTACTAGTCAAGCCTTAAGATCTTGACGCATCAATAGAACTTATACTTCTTCTAGCAGTTACGTTCCTCCTTGGTTCAGATCCAGCTATGCACCATAACCCAATGACTAGTCTTCTAAATCTTGCTCTTCATAAGATATTCAATTCTTGAGCGCCTTTGCCTAATGATCTCCTTCCCCTTTTATAGTCATAGGCCTTACTCAATACCATGGTCCAAAACCACTTAGAACCAATACCTGGGTCCAAATATCTGGGTTCAACACTTCAAACGAGATACCATGGTCCAAAACCATAGGTCCAAATACCATGGACTAAAAAGGAGTTTTCCCATATGTACACTCTTTTTCGTGCATGAAAGTGTGTGCATATGCATACGCGACTTTTGATCGGCGATCCTGCATGTATAGGCGCCTTGGTTAAGTGGAAACTATGTATATCTATTTTTCCTTTATTCTGAGAGCCTGAATTGTGATCTGTCATCTGAGTGAGTTTCCATCAAGGGCAACACTTGTGTCATAGTGCCAAACTTGAGTCATAATGCCAATAGATTCGACCTCATCTATGCGGAACCGCCTCTAGCTCGCCGCTCTGGAAGCTTCTAGATCATGAAGCTTCTCATCCTCTTTGGGAAAAATCCATTTTAAGACCATTGTGAGTATGAGAGAGAATAGAGTGATGCCATCACTGGCTTAACAAAGTGCAATAGGAGAGCATCACAGTTTTGAGTTTCATAAGAGTGATGATTCTCAGTTTAGGGTTTCATGAGCTATTTCTTCAAGGAAAGCTCCAGATATTTTCCAAGCATGGTTAAAGGAGGGATCTGAGTTGTATACATTGATGAGTATACTATGTAATGGTCATGTTTTTGGAACTTTAGGGTATATCATAGGGAAGTGTAGGAGGAGTGACAAAACACTGTGTCACACTTCCAAAGAGCTATTCTTCCTTCTAAGGAAGATCTCTTGGAAGCCATGGTTGGGAAAAATCCCTTGGGATGTGTTTCTTCCAAATGGAATCCATGATGAAATTCCCTATGAGGATATTTCTTTTACTGTTTCAACCTCATTAAAAATTGAAACAGGTCTTTATGATCATATTTCTTTTCCTGTGTCAAACTTGTTAAAAATGGAACAAGGTTCCATGAACATAGTTCTTTTCCTGTGTCAAGGTCATTAAAAAATGAAACAAATCCTCCCCTAATGAAATCAAGTCTTTCACTTGATCTCATATATGAATATTAGGGGACATGTGCCCTTACAGTCATTATGCTAGGGGCATAGAAGCCACTCTCAAACATAGTTTCCTCTCTATTTCAAGCTTGTGTAAAAATGAAACCATTTTCAAGCACAATTTTTCTTTGATTCAAGGTTGTATAAAAATGAAACCTATCTCAATTCAATTTTGGTTATTATTTTCAAGACTCATTAAACTCATGAAAATCCTGAGCTTATTTTTCTATATTTTCATGCCCGTAAAACACACATGAAAATGTTGAGTTCTTTTCATCTTTTCCTTCTCGTTAATTAAATTGAAATTCAGTCATTTGAGTATATTTTTATCAATTTTTTCAACTCGTTAAAACTTATGAAAACGTGAAACCCTAGTGTTCTCTTTACACCCTTTTCAGACACCTTAAACATGAAAAGATCATCGAGTACTTGATTGTTTAAACTTTCAAAGGTAAATGAACAACTAGCTATTTAGTATAAGTTTATCCCTTTTATAGACTAAACCATACTACTTACAAAAAAGGTATATGATGACTAATCATAGTCAATAGAGTTCTCTCTTACATTATTTTATCCTTTCTCAGGCTTGAGGGGATAAATTTTTTAAAAAGAACATTGTGGAGTTTAGTTATATTTTTATCCTGACTCCCTAAAACTAAGAACACTACGCTTTGCTATCTCTAGGCTCGTTAAAATTTACTTTGAATGAGTTTAACAGGTTTTCTTTTTATATCTTTTCAAAATCTTTAATCATGAAAACGACATCGAGTTACTCCTTTAATAGACTCGTAAAATATAAACAGTATAGGAGTCATTAAGCATGACGAGACCAAACCACTCCTTCTTAGGGTTCATTATAAATACTTCTAAGGACTCATCCGAAGTATGAGCTTACAAGACAAGAATATGTTATCCTCCTCAAGCTTGTAAAAAATAAAGAGTTACTTGTTAGTACTGGTGGGGGAAAGCAAGAAAGAATATTTTTTTGTAGTTCAAGAAGTATGTCGCTCTTAAACATGACACTCTGTCACATATCTATTTGGGTTGGGGAATCGATTTGTCTGATAGTTAATTGAACCTCATTGAAAGTATTTAGTTGTTTTTGGGTATTATCATTGACTCAAATGTTGCCAACTCTTTTTGTCATGTCGCCAATATGTTCAAGAGAATTCTAAACCTCAATTCAAATTACCTTGCAATTTATATCCTTCAATCATGTTGGTCATCCTTGAATCAGTCCTTGCAAACTATTCTTCAAAACATGACATTGAGCTTCATGTCATAGGCCCTCTTGCGATGGATCAATTCCTATCGACTTCAGCTCATTATCTATGAATTTTATCTAGAAACCTCCAGTACCTTGACACCTTCCTGCCTTAATGGTATTTTTCTCGCCTTAGACAATAAGTTCTCATCATTGACCTTCGATCGAATGATTCTATGAGTGTTCGACATCAGCACGTCGATTTGCACTTCATAGATTGTATTGGAAGTACCTTGAGATCCATTGTTATTAATGGTGGTTTCTCTCACACTTATTAATGGTTCACATCATTGACCAGTAATCAAGTGGTTTTTTTCATGTTCGACTTCCAAACATCTACTCGCATGGTTAGATTTGTACAATGGATTGAGATGGAGATCAAGACCCTTGATCTAGTTTCATCTATCGAGGCTGTAAGGAGTTTTTTATTCATGATTAGACATAGAGTTTTATGTTTGATGGTTGCATCCATCTTATATCTACTTTGACATGATGTATTTCCCTACTGAGTCATCTAGTTATCTTTACTATCAGTATGGGAATTCCTACCTCAATGATGATTATTATATTGCATTGTAATCCTTAACTGATTGTTGCAGGTTTCCAACCATGATCTCTTATATGATCCTTTATATGATAAATACTTCAATCCTCAAATGTTTCTGACTTTGCACTTTAGGGGAAATTTGTTACACTTTTTTTTTTTTTCGTGACAAATGATCATCAAATTGGATCTCTATCCATCCATCAAAGTGTCTTTAAACACTCCCTTGCAAGTAAACAACTTATATACCTTGAATAGACTATAAATTATGGGAAACATGGTCCATAAACCAACTTTTAGTCTACTATGTAGTCTCCTAGTTAGTTTTTGCACATACACAGTTATTGACATTGATCCCTGTGTAGATGAGCACTCTGTCTACCACTAAAAAGTGCACACATGACTCAATAACAAGTAAAAATAAAAAGTGATATCTAGAAGAATGTTTGGGCGAATCATTCCCAACAAAAATCCTTGAACTCATTTTTATTCAATCCTAACCTCATTTTTTATGGATGTAATCCCCATTATTCAAGGAGCCCTCATCCCTCTTTTAGTGGATCTCATCCTTGACTAAGGATCTCAAAGTACTTCCTTTTGTCCTATTAGTCAAGCCATAGGTGGCGAAATTGAGAGAGGCTGCTGAGAGTAAATTTATGCTAGAGAAACTAGGTTGGAGAGCTTATCATTATTTGAGAGGATTGAAATCAATGGGAGGATATTCATAACATCAAGGCATAGGTTTCGTAGCTATTTATGTTTCTGAAATTAATATAAACAAGTTTTCCTTGTTACTGCATTGTTTAATTGATTAACTGATGAATTTCATGGATGGTTTATATTATTTCTATTTTTCCATTATAATTATGTTTATTACTAGTCTCCTTGATTACTAGTTTGAATTATTGAATCATTTACGTTGCATATGCCTTTGATCCTTTGTTGTTTCCATGTATGCAGGTCTGGACTCAAGCATGGAAGAGTTGCATTGAAGCACAAAGGGGGATATTCATCAAGCATGTTGTAATAAGGTATTAATTTATTTTTCTCACCTTGTTAGCTTATGATTCAAGAAAAGATAGATTCAGGGAAGGAATTAGCTTGATTTTTTTCTTGTTAGCAGGTTTTGATGGAAACCTAGGGATATTTCTTATGTCTGCACTTGCAATTAGTCCTCATAACAAATATTATCAGAGGAATGGGGTAAAAAATATTTATTTATTTATTTCCTTCGAACTCTACTTGGCCTACCAAATCATCATAAGGGCCTCACTCAGTCATTCCTCTGGTTCCTCAGATTCCTTTGATTCTACTATAGCAACATGGAATTCTAGTGTTGAGGTAGTTGATGGTGCAGTAGTTACTCTCATTCTCATTTAAGGGTTTTTCCCCACAATGAATTTTTTAATGACCTCTTCTTTACCCTCATTTAATGAGGTGTTTATTTCTAAGGCACTTCTTCATATATATTTTTCTCAAGTACTATTGTAGCCACTGCAACAATCCTCCAAATTCCTGACTTTTCAAAATTTTGGAGCTCTCATACTATGTATGTTTCTATCACTTACTTCCAAATCCTCATCATTTAGCCAAAAATCATGCAACCCCATCACAATTCTATCCCTTGGAGACTCAAAAGTTTATTTTTCTACCGAAGTAGTAGGTTGCATCAAGTCAGCTTTCATGAGCCTAAAACCTGTGACCATGCGACCTACTTCATTTTGGCCAAGTCAAGTCGCAAGAGAAAATTTGTGACCTTTCACTCTTCTTGTGACTTTGTGACCTCATGACCTCACACTTGATGAGGTCGTTGGATTGCAATGTCAAAAATATCTGAAACAACCACCTAATGACCTTGCAACCTTCTAACCTCATCACCTCATGCAAGAGGTCACTAGGTCACATGAGTTGCTAAGTCGTCAAGGGGTAAATTATCTCCCCATGAGACTTATCGACCTCTATGACCCCACACATGAAAACGTTTTTTTAAATAGGCCGACTGAATAGTCATTTTGTCATTTTGTTTTGGTCACTCTCGGGACAAAGAGGCTCAATGATTTGGACAAGCACATGATTCTGCCAAGTAAGTGACTCCTCCTATTCCCTGTTATCATTACTTACCATATTATTTTCCCCTTCTTCCCTGGCCCTACCTCTTCCTAATCTAGGGTTTGTTATCCAAATTTGATATCTCATTTTAATAATAAAACCCTTAGCCAAACTATTCTTCATCCCAAACTCATTTTTTCCTGGTCACTTAGTCCCATCTCTTCCCTAAGAGAGTTTTCCCTCTCAGTGATCAATTTTTCTAGTCTAGTAGGTCCCAAAGGACTCATTTTGAACTTATTTTCCTTCACCGAGCCATCTTGAGCAACAGGTCGCACAACCAAAATCCGCTATAGGAAAAATGAAACAACCTAGTGACCCTCGCGACCTACCTTCACTGTGACCTTGTGACCCATGTGACTTTACGAGCCCCGTGAATATTCCTTAATTGCAATCTATGTAACCTAACTTATTTTATGACCTATGACCTTAGAACCTCTCTTAATTTGTGCCCTAGACTACCCTATTCACTAATTAACATAGTTTATCTTCGCGACTCTACGACCCCCAGACCTTTGTGACCTTGCAACCTCTCTTAGGTATAATTCTTCCTTGGCAACTTGCCAGGAACTCTGAAGTTGTGATTTGTGATTTTCTTCTAATTTTAATTATTCATGTCATCTCCCTTATCATGGGAATGTTTGTTTGACATTCCATGTGATGTCGATATTGAGTGCATCTCGATCTCCTCTTTCTCTGACATGGTGGGACCTCCAACAATCAAGCCTTCCCAAAGTGCTCTGTAATCAACATATAGGAGAACTACCAGGTCCCACAATCTCCTATTTACAGTGGCACTGCATGCAACCTCAACAAGAGCATCAAGCTCTACTAGTTTATTATTTATGCAGATTTTTATAAATATGACAACCCTGAAGACCAAGAGGATTTCCTGGTGTATATCAACATTAAGAGGTCTAGGATCCACAAAGTGGCATCGCATCCTGCTATATTTCCATGACTAGAAACCATCGAATGAATTATATAGAATATAGACATAGATCAGTGACTAGTGAGGAATCACATAGGTGAATCATTCGTAGTTATATCTTCGATGGACATTGCTACTTATTATAGGATTTCAGAAAAAGAGGAATCATTTAACACTCGATGACTGTCCGGTTTTGTAATTCCAACTAAGGACATTCTGAGGAATTTGTGGTAAGACATGTCTAAGTTCCATGTACATAATTACCAAGTATACAAGATAGAGGGTATAAAAATGGTTTACCAACTCATTTCTACCATCATGAATCAATTGTATAGTAGGGATAACATTGATACTTTCCACAAGACATGGATCCCTATCATGTATATTGTCACCACTAGAGGTATAGTTTTCAACTGGGCTAGTATCTTAGTTTCTGCATTAAGGAATAATATAGTTGTAGCCAAACATCCTAGGGTAGACCATCCGTCAGAATTCTACATGGCCTCGTACCTATTAGATGTGGTCTATGTGAGCTACCATTTCGACCATTGAAGCTACAACTGGACTACAACTATGGTGGAGCATGTACCCATCACTATAAGATCTTTTGCAACCTAGGCAATAAGAGTTTACATGAGTCCACCTATGAAAGTTTATCACCCCATTATACCAATTTTTTTCATAGAAGACCATCCTTGCATGTCGAAGAGGGCCATGGAGTCTCTCGCTAACGTGGCAAATTGGTTCCCTATCCAGGAGGGCACATTCATCAGTTTCTTTGGCTCATACAAAACCCCTCACATGCTTCCTATATTTTCCACAGTTAAACTACTATTGTAGAAGGTATGTTGTCAAATGACCCAAGGCTTTTCAAAGATGTTGAGTAAAGGGAAGAAGAAACACTAATGCACCTTCCTTCTCACTATTGGGGCTTACACAGTTGAAAAATAAAGCTGGGGAGATAAAGGGGTTCCATTTTGTGACTCTGAATTACTGTACCTATGACTCTAAAAGAGTAGTAGAAGCTCTCTTCAAGAATTCCAACTTGAAATAGTCATACTCGCACATCAGGCATTCTCAAGAGGAAAAAGTAATAAATTGGTATAATGCAGCCAAGGAGTTCATCCCAAGAGAACAACAAGAAAAGGAGGATGTGCAAGTTGGGAATTCCCAGGAAAATGTGAGCCTACAAGAAAGGTAAACTTCACTTAATAGGAAGGCAGAGTAAAGAAAGGCGCCATGGAAACTAAAGAAGCACAAAGGAAAAGAAACAAAAGATCCCTTGGGCCAAGTAGGAGTTCCTACACCTAACCAGGGTTACCTTTGATCAAGTCAACTGTAAGATCACACAAGAAAGAAGTAAATATTATGTTGGGAACCCTACAAAGCCTTTTTCAATGACCATGGAGAAGGAAATCATCCTATATACTATGGTAAACCCTGAAATGATCACCTTGGCCGAGACCACCTTTGTGACTGCAATTGAGTTAAATGTTGGGAGAATGAGCAAGCATATTGTAGAAATCTAAGGAAAACTCTATGCATCTGAAAAAATAGATTCCATAGTAGAAGAAGATAGAAGGAGGATAAAAGAAGAGAATGCAACAGTTCACTTAGCTCACTCAAGTACGAAGGAATTGTAGGTCGTAATCAAGGAAGAGGTTGAAAATCTGAGAGGAGTCATGGAAGTTATTTATGAATATATTTCAAATTTGCATCATAATGTTGCCCCTATCCTAGCCATACATGCCAACATGAAATACAAATACTCCATGTTGAAAGAGGTCATTATAGCTCTAGACAATATTCATGGGTGGACAAGAAAATATCTAGAGGCACCACCGATTCTCCCAAAGAAAGATTGGATCACCACTTAGAATGATAAAGTTTAGTTATGGATTAAGATCTAATCATGGGATAACCTAGTTAGAGATGTTGACAAGGTTATTTCTTCTTACAAACATCTTTTCATCAGATTGGAGTCAATGATCGAGAACCATAGGGTTCCTTCCATTGGGGTGGTTAGAGAAGTGAGGAAGTAGGAGGACATCCTAAAGGGGGTTCAAGAATTTATCGACACTTTTAGGAAAGCTTCCAACAAAAGCTGCTTGGAGGTCAAAAAGGAGAACATTACATAGTACATGGTGGAATCTATGAGGGTGTACATGAATCTAGTGACTCTAGCCAGTCAGATCAAAGTTGAAAGAATCACTCTCATTCCGAACACCCTTAAATTCCTACATAGACATGATGAGTATCAGCCAAATATAGCTCCAATAACTATTGACTACAACCTCTAGCATGCCTACGTTGTGGAACAACTGCACATAGATGTTCCAAAATAATGTATTGCTAAATTGATAGGGTAGAATTAGCTTATTTTGTTGAGAATAACAAGATATGATAGAGTAGAACAAAGTAGGAATTCAAAGAGTCATAAGGAAGTCCAAAGTTCATGAGGAATTCTAAGAGTAACGGGTAGACCAAAATTCACCCTCCTTTTTATAAATACACCCACATTGCATATGGTAATGGAATTTTAGCTTTGGAATTATTTTGGTGCATATTGTTTTGAGAACTTGTGCTCTTCTAATAAATAAAAGGAGTAATAGTAGATTTCCATTGTTAGATTGGAAGAAGCATTTGTACTCTGATGCCATGAATATTGTTAGCTTGATCAATTGGATGATCTTATGATATTTGGTGTATCATCTCCTCGTGTATCTTTCAATGCTATGAGTTTCCCTTTGAAACACATGGATGGTATATGATATGCTGACCTTATGCTTATGTTGATAAACTACTTTACTGATATTGGCATAGTATTATTGTGGATTGAGCACTCAGTTGTGTTTTAAATTCTTAAACATCTTGAACTCTTTCTTGGTTGTTAAGTTTATGATTTAGCTGCGCATGGTGTTATTTGAATTCCTTCTAATGATACTTTCTTAAGATTTGTGCTTTGAAGTTCTAATATTTCTATTTATGGTATCTATTTTATAGGGCTTTCATCAGTTACTCGCTTTTGTTTGTAGAAGATAATACATTCTTTTTAGTTAATATTCCCTTTCTCATCTAAAGAAAACTTCAATAAATTATACGGTAGCCAAGCCTACATACCGGATGAAATCCCTAAACCAAATGGTGTGGGGTATAATTGGGATTTTGCACCAAGTAGATCCCCTAGTTCTTGGCGGTAAATACTATCCCATCAACATATTTGATGCTAGAAGGAGGGCCTGATGGCTAACACCAACACATGCCCTCACCCCAAGACTTCCCATCAAGATAGTAATCAACCCCATCCTTCTTCTCCTGAAATGCCTCTCCATCCCACCTTTAGTCCTCCTTTCATAGATCTCCACCTTAGGGACTCCCAACCTCCTACACTCTAAGATGCCCTAGTGGAAGAGGAAGCTCCTCTCTATGAAGTCAAGTGCGACTAGTTGAGGGATTTACTCCCTTTCACTCACCAGTTTTCTAGAGGCCTAAATTGTATCCCTGCCACTAGCTCACTCCTTAACCCACACATTTCCAAACCCCACCATACTCACCAAGGGATCCTGGTTAATTTGTTACCGCATATGATTTGAATGATTTTGGATGATTATGTAGACGTCATTGAAAGACTCTCGATTACAGGATTGGAAAGCCACCCAACATCTGAGAGGAATGGCCTAAGAAGCACAGTCATAGGAGGCAATAATCAATTGTGGAAGGAGAAAACATGGGAAAATAATCAATCATCATTGTAAGATACGCAGGTTAACAATCAACCATTGAGGGGAAACTCTAAGGTGAACCAAGGGTAGGGAAATGATGAGAATATAATCAACTATATTAATCTTTACAATGTAGATCCTTCTCGTAATGAGCGACCTTTCAGATTCCTAATAAACCTGGGAAACTTAAGAAAGTGTCAGGAAATTTAGAGATTTATGACATTTGAGTGTCCCTCAAGGTAATGGGCAAACAACCATCACACACCAAAGAAGAGTCTAGGTCAGGCACTGAAAGTGATTAAGAGGGAAATGCCAACCACACCATATTTGCTCTGTCACCAAGAGCCAAACATTGACAACATTTATCTTGGATGGATCAATCCCCTTTAGGCATCTGAGGCCCCCTTCATGATATGCTTCATCACCTTGAGAAACACCTTCCGAAATTTGACCCCAAAAAGGGAACCACGGTTGAGGACCATATCAACAATTTTTACCTAGCCTTGCAAATGATGAGAGTGTAATATGATGACATGTCTTGCGAGATTTTTCCTCATACCCTAGAGAATAAGGCTACAGCCTGGTATCTCTCCCTTCCTTTGGCCTCCATACAAACTTGGGAGAAATTATGGAAAACATTTCTTGAGAAGTCCTCCAAAGACAAGATACCATCCATTCTTCTCACTTAATTAAGCACATTAAAGTGCCATAAGAAGGAGAAGAGAAAATACTTTAATTAGTGATATACTACCATCTTGAATAAGTTTCCAACAGATTTGGCTCTTGATTATTCTATCACTATTTATTATTATACTAGAGCTCTTTCACACGATATTGTTATTTTTGTTAAGTGTGAATCCAAAGCCACCTTAGTGGAGAACTTCACAGAAGCACTTGTTGTGGATAAGGATTTTATATCTATAGGATCCCTTCAGCATGACACATGGGAAGAGTCTAAGCCAACAAACAAGAAATCCCAAGCCTAAACTAAAAAATATTGTGATAAGGACAAGGATTCCTTCGATTTTGAAGGTTTAGCAAAATCCTTGAAGAAATTGATGAATGATGTCTTTGAATTGAAAAGGAAGACTATCGAGACCTCTTTGGGTAGTAAACCATCAAAACCTTCTTTCGAAGGAACAATAATACCCCCTCAAAGTTGTCTCATAGCTCTAATATTAATTTCAACGAAGAAGAGCTCGACAAGGAGAATTTCTTCACTTTTCACCAAGCCTCTCATTCGTAGAAGACCTATCCACAATGGATAAACAACATGATTGCAGTTTTTACCTAGCTCCTGGAGGATCATGCCACTAGAGATGATGAGGAAGAGTGTAACACTCTTAGGGAAGAGGCCACAACTCTAGATGAAAATGTTGGTTTCAATATCCTAGCTTTCAAAGTCATCCATGGGGGAGAGGTCCAATTCCTCCAAGAAGCCAACATAGGTGACACTCTCGTCTCTAGGACTCTGAAGAATTAAAATATTAGGAGTAAGGGGAAAATATAAGATTCTACACTGGAAGAGAAAAATAAGGCATTACTAAGGAGGATCATCCCTCCTAACAACTCAAGTCATCCATCAACCCCTACTCCTAAGTGCTCATCTATCTAAAGCCCAAAGTATGCCTGAGCAAGTGGAAAGGGAAACTTATCTACTTCGAGAACCTTGTATAAGTCCGCCCAATCCCCTTCACTTTCACAAACATCCTCAGAAGGAACTGTACCTTCAAACTTGGGATATAACATCATCAAAGATATGAATAAGACATGGGCCAACATTTCACTCTATTAACTAGCCAAGATATCCATCCAATGTGAACTAATTGTAAAAGCCTTCGCTACCTCATCTTCAACTAATAAAGCTACCTCTTCTACAAATACAAGCTCTCCTAGTCAATCTTGGGCCTTAGCTAATCTCCAATCTATTTTTAACACTGCAAATGAAAATTTGAGAGGTTCAACTACCCCATTCCTTTTAAATTTTTAAATCTTCAACTACAATGTGCACAATTTCCTTGTCGATTCCGGTGCATCAACTAATGCCAAGCCTTTCTCTGTGTTGAAAAATTTAAACATTCAACCTAAGAAGACAGATGACAAAGCCATCCAATGGATAAATCTCAAGTCCCCATTGTGGGTGAACAAAACAATGTGATAATTAGGTTTTCTTCTGACACTTGGATGGTTGTTCTTGACATTTTGAAAGCATATGGCATGTTCCTTAGTAGAGACTAGTCGAGAAAACTCCCATAGTATTTTTCCACTGATTAGTTCCATTTATGTTTGCCTTACAAAGGAAATAACAACCCAATTAGAGTTAACAATGAACTCTACATAAAGAATATTGTCACAAATATTGAGAGACCGAATGAACCCATTATTTTGTCTTAAGAAGAGTTGGGAATGTGTTTTTTGGAAAATGATATTGGGTGTTGTCGAGCCTTAACATTGCCCATCCCACCTGACACGTAGTTCGAACTCCATCCTTACCCTCAAACTAATGATAATCAATATTGTACTATAGATGTAAATACGTTAAGCGTAGACCTAACCAACACTGAAATTTGGATTTATTATTATTATGGGTCCAAGACTCATGATGGAGCCAGTGCAGGTTGTATCCTCATGGACCCCTGAAAAAGCAAAGTTTAATTTCTTGTAGGTTATAATTCTGGTGCACTAACAACATTTCAAAGTATGGGGCATTGATCGTTGGCCTCAAGAAGGCTATTGACCTAAAGGTCAGATGTTTGAAGGTGATCGGTGATTCTGAAATCATCACGAGGAAGGTACAAAATAAAATTCATTGTCTGTCACTAAACCTAAAACAATATCAGCAGGAGGTATGGTGATTAATCTCTTCCTTTAAATTTTTTAGTATTAATTCTATTCCTAGGATTAATAATGTCGATGTTGATACTTTATCTAATGTCAGAACTAGTGTTACACCTTTAAGGGATCACTTTTCAATTGAGATTGTTTATAAACCCATTGTCCTGAATAATGTAAGTAATCTATGTATTTTCAATGATAAACAACAAATACTCAATTTTATGGTGACACTGATGTATTTAAATATGCAGCAATAGAGGAGGAAAGCATGAAAGGGCCTTGTAAGAGGATTAAAATGAGCGTAAGGGAAACCCCATGCCCAAAGGTGTGGTTACACAAGAAAAATTAAATGATGTGCAAAACCATTTTTGGGGCCCATCGAACACCAAGACACAAAGTTCTACACTCTCACATAAGAAAATTAATCTTAGGACTAAGTTCAACCCCATGTTTATCAATCTGGGTGTCACATGTTCTCTAGATGAAAGGTAGTCCTTCATTATCTTATTCAATAGGTATCGAGAAGTATTTTCCTACATGTATGATGACCTGAAGATAGATGATACCCATATTGTTCAACATGTTATACCTATAAAATAAGGGATCAAACCATTCCAACATAAATTAAGAAAAGTAAATCCTATGCTAGAGCCCCTCATCCAAAAGGAGATGAAGAAATTTTTTGATGCACATATTATTTTCAAAGTCAGGCACTCTACTTGGGTCTCAAACTTGGTTCCTGTATGAAAGAAGTATGGTGAGATTCAGTTTTGTGTCGAATTTCAGAATCTCAACCGAGCTTCAGATAAAGACAATTATCTAATTCCCTCTATGGAGAAGATTCTTCAAATGGTATCTAGTTTGGAAATGTTCTCCACGCTCAATGGTTTTTCCGAGTACAACCAAATGCTAGTTGTCAAACCATGTCGTTTAAAGATGACTTTCAGAATGAAGTGGGGAACTTTTACATTTTGACACATTCCCTTTGGCCTTATCAATGCCATAGCAACATTCCAAAGGGAAATGGGCATCACTTTCAGAGGATTAATGGGTTAGAGCATGGTTTTTTATCTAGATGATGTCACTATGTTTTCAAAAAAGGGTTAGGCCACCTTCATAATTTGAAGCATGTTTTTGAGCAGTACTGAAAATACAGGATTTCATTAAACCCCAAGAAACCTATATTCACAGTATCAGAAGGAAATATCCTTGGGAATATAATCAAAAAAGAAGAAATTATTGTCGATCCTAATTGTGTAAAAGCTATCGTGCATATTATTAAAGAAGGTATCAAAAAGGTATGCAGTCTTCCTTGGGTAAAGTCAAAAAAGGTATCAAAAAAGGTATGCAATCTTCCTTGGGTAAAATCAACTTTCTTCGTAAATTTATTTTAAATTTTTCCCAAATTGTTAAGGCCTTGAAAAATATGTCAAAGAAGTATTTAGGGTTTAAATTTTTACCTCTCCCTAGTATCAAAAAAGGTATGCAATCTTCCTTGGGTAAAATCAACTTTCTTCGTAAATTTATTTTAAATTTTTCCCAAATTGTTAAGGCCTTGAAAAATATGGCAAAGAAGTATTTAGGGTTTAAATGGAATCAAGAAGAAAAGGAAGTATTTTATCGTAACACGAAAGCCATTGCAGAAGCCCCCTCTCTATACAACCCATATTTCAGCAAGGACTTCATTCTGTACACTTTCACCTCACACTCATCCTTAGTTGTTGTGCTTACACAAAATGATGGTAACAATGAAGAATGACCAATATCCTTCATGAGCATGGGACTACAAGGTGCATAGCTCAACTACTCAGGCATAGGTGAATATACGTATGCAATTTACAATGTGGTGAAACATTTCAAACCCTATATTCTTAAGAGCCATGTGATGATGTTTGTCCCTCATCCTATTGTTAGGTCACTTTCCATCCAAAGAGATGGACGAGATAAGGGCCAATTGGATGAATTTCCTCCAGGAATATGACTTGGAGTTCAAACCTGCCATGCAGTTAAATGGCATGGGCTATGTAAATTAACTGCTAAAGTTGTAGACCAAAAAAATGAAGAATCAAAAGGCTTGGATGATGACATCGAGATGTACAAAAGTGAATTCACCACTGCACATGACCCTTCACCTTGGTACACCAATCTGAAGTAATATTTAGGGCAAGGGACATTACCTCCTACCTTGTCCACGAGACAGAAAAGGGAAGTGAGACTCAATGTTTCATCCTACCAATTAATATAATGGAGTCTGTTTCACAAACACCACCATGGCATGCTACTCAAACGTCTAGAATTTCACAAAGCTCATTGGGTGTTGAAGGAGCTACATGATGGGATGGCATGAGGCCATTATTTCAGTAATACTACTTCACATAAGATCATCAGGGTAGGGTTTTACTGGCCTACCCTTTTCAAAGATGTACACGTGTATGCTCAAAAATTCCCCATTTTTCAAAAGTATGCTGGAAGACAATCTTGATTGTTTGCTCCTCTCCAATCTATAGCAGTAGAGGAAAATTTTCAACAGTGGAGACTAGATTTCATTGGGGAGATCATGCCGCACTCATCCAAACAACACAAGTATATACTCGACTACATGTTGAAATATGAAAATAACAATATTCCAATTTAATTTGTCCTTGAATTAAATTGTGAATTAAAATCAAATTTAGTCTTAACAACTACTTGGAAATAATTAATTAATTTATTTTAAATTAATTAGTTGGAGAAATTCAAGTTAGAAGTCTTTCTGAAGTCATGCAAGAGTTATCCCTTAAATCAAGGAGATAAGATTGAGTTATATTTGAGTTGTAATTAGTTAACCCAGTTTAGTGAGTTAAGTCTAGTTAAATTAGTTCCAAAATGTTTGACTAACTAATAGTGAGTTAATAGTCAGTTGATGCATTAATGCACTCAATTAGTGCTACCCTAGTTAACTAAAGATTCCCTCATCAGAAACTCATGCTTGTCTATTTTGAGAAAGAACCAGTTGAGATTAATGTTCAAGGACAGTGTACTATCAGTTGCATGTGTTTTGTCATGGAGAGAACTCATTCATGTAGTCAAGGATTTATCCTTGAGCATTGCGTAGTTTTGAAGAAGGGTTTTCCACTTGGTAAGAGAGAATCATCCACAAGGAACAACGCAAGGAAATAGGAGCTTGGAGAGCATAGAGGAAGGCTTGAGAGAAGCCAAGATTGCTTGTGAGCATCTGTGAGAATTGTATTGAGAGCTCGGTAGCTGCGAGAGCTAAGGCTTTGTATAATTCCTATGTATTTCCAGCATGTATGATAATACAGTAGTGTGGGGTTTTTAGCTGAGGCTTTCCCCATAGTATTTTCATATGTATTGTGCCATTGATTCTTCTTCTTCTTGTTATATTGTTCAACTCGATCTTTAAGCTTCCATAAATTGATAGTAGAAGTAGGTTATAGTATTATGCTTTGATTTATATTGCATTATCGGGTTAACCTACCATCATATTTTCTACATGGTATGAGAGCTAGGTTTGTAGAAATTGTCTACATGGTATCAAGCTGGATATGTAGAAATTTAAACATGGTATCAAAGCTATGAATAGTATACTGAGAAGAGAAGTCTAAGTTTGATGTTCGGGGTTGCAGGTGCAAATCGAATTCATATCATACTTCAAGGTTGGCCAATGGTGTTCTATGGCTTGAGACTCGAGTATGCCTTGGAAGGTAGCTCGATTACATAGAATTGAAAGATAGAATGGAGGTTGTATTAGAAGGCAGTGGCTTGAAGGAATTCATTGATCAAGAAATCCCAAAGCCAGCTTCAAATAATGCATAAGAGTTGGCTGAATGGAAGAAGTGTGTGGCGAAGGCAAGACAGATCATCCTTGAGGGAGTTTGAGACCATATTGTCTCGAGTCTCCATGGGAAGGATACTCCATTTTCAATGTGGAAGACATTGAAGGACCTCTACCAGAACAATAACGACCAAAGGAAATTGGTGCTCAAGGATAAGCTTCGAAGAATCAAGATGGAGAAGGGTGATACTATTTCCACATATCTGAACAAGCTCACCACCTGCAGAGATGATCTTGGCAGTGTGAGAATAACTATTGCCAATGATGATATGGTGAGCCTCGCTCTCCCTGGCCTTCCAAAGAGTTGGAATAGCTACCAGGACTCTATGAATGGAAGGGAGAAACTAGCGGATTGGGAATGACTATAGTCAGATATTATAGAGGAGGAGATCAGGAGGAACACACAAGATGGTTCTTCATCCAAGAATGATGATGAATAAGGCTTTCCATTTCAAATTGAATTCTTATCATGGAGGGAATAAGGGTGACATATCTAAAGTAAGATGCTTTAATTGTCATGAGATGGGACATTATGCGACTAATTTCCCATCGAAGAAGTCCAAGAAGGGATCCTCAGAAGGATTGGAAGGTGAGGCATTAGCCTCTCAGTTTGAAATGGACTTTACCCTCATCGCATGCATAGTGTCATTGATGATGGGTTGTGTCTGGTATCTTGATAGTGGAGCCTCATTCCACATGAATGGTGATAAAAATTTATTTAGTGCCTTAGAGGAGAAAGACCTCAAGATGTGCATGGAGATGGGTGATGACTGAAGGTATAGTGTTTCATTAGTGGGCATGGTTTCTTTTTAGAGGGAGCATGGACCTCCTCTCACCTTGGCAGATATGATGTATGTTCCTAGACTGAAGAAGAACTTGGTATCAGTCATGATGTTGGAGGACAAAGGCTATGATGTTGTCTTTAGTAAAGGAAAGGCATTCCTAAGACACATAGAAATGGGTCAGACCAAGAGGATAGGGATTCGAGTGAATAATATCTATAAACTAGAGGTATATGATTGGGAAGAAATGAGTATGAAAGCATAATTGGTGCAAAGCAAAGACATTGGTGAGTTGTGGCACTGGCGGTTGGGCCATTTGCATCATGGAGCTTTGAAGATAATGTAGCAGATATCTATAGGACTTCCCAAAGGTAAAATTGAGCAAGTTGACACATGCAAAGATTGTACTTGGGAAAGTACACCAAGTCTTCCTTTCATGATTGAGAAAGTAGAGTATAGGATATCTTAGAGTGAGTTCATACTGATTTCTGTGGACCCTTCTCGATGGCATCCATAATGAAGCAAAGGTATTATGTGATTTTCATTGATGGATATTCTCATAAATTATGGATTTATTTCATTCAGAAGGACCAAACTTTCACAAAGTTTTGTGAGTTCAAAGCTTTGTTCGAGAAAGGGTCAGGGAAGAAAATCAAGGCCTTGAGAAGCGGTAATGGTGGAGAATATGTCTCTCAAGATTTTAAGCACTTCTGTGCAGTGGAAGGAATTAAACAAGAGTTGATGGCACCTCATAACCCACAGCAAAATGGGGTGGCTGAGAGGAAGAAAGAAACTATTGTAGGGGTATCATAAGCAATGTTACATGACCAAGGCCTACCACTTCACTTGTGGGTTGAGGTATGCAACACAATAGTCTATTTGCAGAATAGAAGCCCACATTGCATACTTCGGATGAAGACACCAGAGGAAGCTTTCTCTGGTAAGAGACCAGTTGTGGGTCACTTCAGGATCTTTGGCTCATCAGTGTATTTCCATGTGATAAAGGATGCATGGAAGAAGCTTGAGCTGACAGCAAGGTTGGGGATATTTGTGGGGTACACTGATACACCTCACAACTATCAGGTGTACTTGCCTACCATTCAGAGGACAGTGGTTTGAAGAGATCTCAAGTTTGATGAGAAGAAGGCCATGTGAGTTTCCCTTGAGAGGTAGCTCCAACTACAGGCTGTGGAGGAACTATTGTTTCCTAAGGAGGAGGAGCCTCAGACTGATGCGGAGCAACCACATGCAAAGGTTCCAACAGTGGAGACATCCACTTAAGCAGAGTCTTCTAGAGATGGATAAAAGCACATAACAGAAGCTGATAGATTATTGGAGGATGTGAGAGAGAATGTGGGATCACCATCTTCTCAGCACAGAGAGAGGAGGTCACCTAAGAGGTACACTGGATACATGGCCCTTGCTGGGGAATGTGTTGAGACCAAGCCATCTTCCTTTGAGGAAGTAGTGCAACACATGATTTGGGTTGATGCTATGGTGGAGGAGTATGACTCCATAGTTTGCAACAGTGTTTGGGATGTTATTGGTCATGGAATCCCCCAAGGCAGGTTTTGGGGCTCAAAGCCAAAGTTTTTGAGTTGATATTGTTGTAAAGCTCCGTGAATTGCGGGCGTGAAATGTAGGTTAAAGTCATAGGGCTATCCACCCTAGTTCTGAATGTAATTTCGACCTACCCATGGTTCGTAGACCATGGGATTGTATAAATATAGTGAGGCTCTAAGTTGTAAAGAGACATTGAATCAAATCAAATTGAATAGAATGGAGTCAGATAGATAGCGCAGTAGAAGAAAGGAGCAAGAATCTAAGTGTGTTGTAGAGTAGGAAAAGGCTTTGCAGCTGCCTATGCAGAGACCTAGTAGATTCCACAACTGAGTGTGCAGACACCTACAGCTGAGTGCACAGGGTAGAGTCGAGTCTGTAACCGAAGGAAGAGAATAATAAATAGAAGTTTTATCTTAATTTTGTGTATCTATTCTTGGGTTATTATCTGTTGGACATAAATTTCAATTATATTGTTTATTTACTACACGCACTTGTATGAATTGTGAATATTGTTAAGTATAATTGAAAGCATACAATTAAGCGAAGCTAATCAACTAATATTAGATTAATAGTAAGAACTTGGACAATAACAGTGTTTAGCCCCCAAGTAGGGATGTGAGAAGGCAACATCATAGGCTGTGAAGTACAAGAAAGTGCACGTAGTAATGCATGTGCCGAGTCGAACCGTGGACCACTCATCAAACATCTCTAGGGTGTAGAAACCTAGTTCTAGCACCCTCCCATACTACTTTGGGTTAGACCTCAGTCCGCGCTCTGTGGAATGTAGCTGAAAGGGCTAGTACTACAAGGATTTGTTTGGCTAAATCACCTCTGAACATGGGTCAAGCCCCAACAAGCCAACAAATGGTTCCATTGCTAGGACTGGGATCGGCATAAGAGATGTCTAATGTTGTGTCATTGGAATCTGACAAAGAAATAAATTGAAGGATGGTTGGATAGAAAAATTCACGAGTTCACGGCGTAGGAAAATAGGAATCCATGAGTATCAAAGGAACAGTGGTTATAGTGCTATATGTATTCGGAAATCCACAAAATTTTCTTTGCATCCTTCCCCTCTGGATTGTACGAGTGGATCGCGAAGCTAGCAGACAATTAAGGAAGGTGTAGGCTTGAGAAACTAATCATGTGGACTCCAGAGTTGGTGTGCAGACTAGAAGCATCATAAGATAAGATCGCACGTACTATGGACCATTGGCTTGATCAAATTATAGGAGGGTTTATCACCGAGTTCATGGTAGATACGTTAGTCCGCTACTACGAGGTAGAATGACGCTTCCTCAAAGGACCATGAGGTAAGTACATTAAATCTTTTAACACTTGGATTAAAATGCTACTGTGTGAAAAGAGGTTTATGCAAATAAATTGATGTTTCGGGCCATGCGTAGTGAGGATATCTATAGAAACGGAAGTAGTGAAGAATTAGAAACTAGCCCCTTGATTTCTTCGCGGCAAGAAAGCGAGGAAGAGCTCGCGAATGCTTCACCAAGAAGTGCGATCAGTCTAATAAGGCAACAAATTCCGCGCATACCACCTCCACCTATACCACCACTGGTTTCACCATCTTCACCCCCATCTCCACCCACAACACCTCTGCCACCACCACAGTTTAATATGGCAAGCACAATAAAGTTGCCAGTGTTCAAAGGAGTAGGGAACGAAGATTCGGACCAATTTTGGTTCGTAGTAAAAGTTGTATGGGAAGTGCAAGGAGTCATGGATGAAAATATAAAGAAGGAAATGTTGGTAATCACGTTGCAGGATCATGCATTGAAATGGTAGATTAAGCATTCTAATGACCATCCAAACACGGGGATCATAGATATCTAGGCTGTGCTGAACATGGAATTTAGTAGGTCAAAATCAGAGACACAGTCGATTATCGAGTTTAAGGAAATCACGATGCTTCCAGGAGAGATCCCCTGGGAGCTCAATCAAAGATTGAAGAGTATGATTCATGAAGCTAACATGACCTTGACAGATGGGCAACACCACGCATGGTTTGTAGCATCACTAATGCCACATCTAAGAATGGTGTTGTCGCATTAGAAGTTATCCACCTAGGACTAAGCTTTGAAGATTGCAATGAGACTGCACAAGACCCCAATACAAGATCCTGGCCTAAGAGTCCAACAAATCCACGCGCAACTAAAAAATTTATGTCTAAAAATGTAAGTTTGAAACAAGACAGGACAATTCGCCTAGAGGTGCGCGAGGATGAATGGTGCATAAAATGCAAAGCACAAGGGCATGACACGAACCATTGTCCAGTCTTTGTGAACTAATTGACGGGAGGAGGGTCGATGCCATTAAGACCAGAAGCGCAAGTAGGACTGAGCACACTGCCTACATTATGGTGTGTGATTTGTCAAATAGGAGGAAAACATGCTACGGATAATTGTCATCTATTACAGAAGTATAGGCAGACGTCCCAGCAATTGTTCTGGAACTTCTGTAGGTTGGTAAGCCATCATGAGCGCACCTGTAGAAGTAATGAACTGATGATGGATCGAACCCCTACCTACATGGTGCACACCAAAATGAGAGCCCTCAATCAAAATGCAGGAATGGCACACACTGGATTTCTGGGGCATAGACAAGGTCGAGGTGGAATGGGACCAAGAAGGGGCTGCAGAAAGCTAATTTCTTACAATTGCAGAAGGATGAGGCATTATGCCCACGATTTTACAAATCTGACAAGAGCATAATTTTTATATTATGCCTAGTTTGACCATGAGATGGAGGACTACCCCACACTGATAGAGAGGTTGCGCAATAAAGGAGTACTCTAGCCTCCATCACCTCAAAACCTACAAATAATGAGGTTTGAGCCATGCGGAGAGGTGTCGAATGTAAACATTATGCTCCAAAGCGATATCACAATAGGAGATGACAAAGGTAATCATCTAGAACAAAGTGCATGGATTAGCAAGGCTCCAACAAAGGAACCAAAGTTTGATTTGGAGCATGCGAAGGAGACATTCATGGAAGCTAAGAAGAGCTTCACGGAGGCCTCCAGTTCAGGTAGTAAAGACCAACTAGAACCAGAGATGGATCCTTAAATGCTCAATATCTTTCTAAAGACATGCATGAAGCTACTATGTGATACCAAGGTCATGAAGGGACTACAAGAACTAATCACTAGATGTGTTGGATCAGGGGAACCGCACTTAGTCTAGAAGCTCGGAAATAACACATCGTGAACAGGAAGGGAGATGAGATTGATTATGAAAATCAGGGAATATGAAATGGATCAAGTGATTTGGATTTGGGATCAGATGCGAACTTTCTGCCAAAATAGACATGGGAGTGCATGGGCAAGCCCGTGTTGCAATGGTCCCCTATTCAATTGCAAATGGTGAACCAACAAAAGATCCTACCCATGGGAAGATTGCAGGGAGTAATGGTGGATATTGAAGATGCGAACACGCTTGCAAAATTCCAAGTGATAGAGATTTTTTATGACAACAATACCTATCCCACTACTGGGAATAGATTGGGCCACTGATATGAATGGGGTGATAAATCTCAAGAAGCACAAGATGATTTTTGAGAAAAATTCACTACGCATAGTGGTACCTCTAGACCCTATGGAAGGATCACGCTACACGGAACCAGTGCACGATGATGATGTGCTACAAGCAGTAAAAGGAGCTATCTTCAAATTACCCTAGGAGCCAATGGAAAGCCAGAATGGGTGACATAAATAAGCTGCGCGCTAGATTGTTACAATGTAAATGTTGAGGAGGATGATGAGGATCCACGAAATATTAAAATTCCAGAAATGGAAGGTTGTCGCAAGGTTCGAGGACCATTGATTAAGGATCCTGACATCATCGCACCACTAAAATGAAGCACGTAAACATTGGGATGGAGGAGAAACCAAAGTATGCAACCCTCGGAGACTATTGGGATGATGCCACAGTGGATAAGGTCACTGAGTTACTTCGCGAATACCAAGACTTATTCCCGACAAAAATTACGGACTTAAAAGGGATCATTGGCGACTTAGGGATGATGAAAATCACCCTGAAACCCGACGTGAAGCCAATTAATTAGAGGCCTTACTGCTTGAATCCAAAATATAAGGAAAAGGTCCACGTAGAACTAGACAAAATGCTTGTAGCCAGAATTATTGAGCCAGTGGAAGAATCCAACTGGGTCAATCCTATGGTAGTATAGGATAAAATACAGAAAGGTGACATAAGAATATGTGTGGACCTCAGGAGGCTGAATGACGCCTATGTACACGAACCATTCCCGAAATCGTTCATAGATGAAGTATTGGAAAATGTTGGTGGACAAGAAGCATACTCATTCACGAATGGGTTCTCATGGTACCACCAAATCAAGATCCCACCGGAACACAGGAGAAAAAAAACCTTCGCAACAGAATGGGGCTACTTTCAATACACCGTTATGTCATTTGGATTGAAGAACATGCCAGCCATCTTTTTGCACATCATTGTTTCCGCATTCAAAGAATACATCCACAAGTTCATGGAGGTATATCTGGATGATTAGACTATCTTTGGATTGGTTAAGCACCATGTAGCAAGCTTATGCTTGATGCTAGATACTTGCCGACACCACCACATTGCATTGAATCTTAAGAAGTACACATTCCTCATTCCCTTTGGGAACCTACTAGGACATGTGGTCTATAAACAGGGACTAGTGGTAGACCTTGCAAAGATTTCCATTATTCTAAATTTGGAAGCACCGTGAAGTGTTAAACAGTTGTGCGCTACTTTGGGACACACCGGGTACTATAGAAAGTTCACCAAAAGTTATGCCCAAATCACCACACTAATGGAAAACTATTGAAAAAGGATGTTACATTTTGCTGGAATGACGATTGCATGAAAATTTTAGATGTCCTGAAGGGGAAATTGGTCTTCTCTCCAATCCTAGTCTTCCCAAAATGGGATGTGGAGTTTCATGTCCATGTTGATGCATTGTGCATTACGCTAGGAGTAGTTCTCACATGGGAGGGTGGGGAAGGCTTGGATCACCCTATCGTGTTTGCAAGTTAGAGATTGTCCAAAGTAGAAAAGAACTATTCCACCACCGAGGCGAGCGGTTAGCGATGGTGTATATGCTCTATTAGACTCCATCTTGTATGACAGTGTGAGATTGATTCTTCTTCAAAACCCTGTTTTGAAGAAGAAATCATTAAATGTGTTTTTTTTAGAATATGTAAATTGTCAAAATGTTTCAAAATTCTTCAGCTCTTCAATGGCAGCAGCTTCAGTAGCTCCAATCCCTGCAGATACAGCCAAAGAAATCATCAGATGTGTCAAAATGCTTCAAAGTTTCCAATTCTTCAAATGACAGCCCTGCTTCAGCTTCAAAGGCAACTCTGTCACCGCATTATCTTCACCAGTTTCAGCAAACAGATAGCTCAATTTTCCATGGAGCTTAACTGAGGATCAACACCCGCTGATAGTTTTAAATTAGTATTAAAATTATTGTTGCAGGTATTCAATTGCACAAAGGGAATGGGGTAAACTGTTTATGAATCTCTATCCTCAGTACACTACTTGGGATAATCCTAAGGATCCTGAACGACAACTAGTTTGTTACCATGGCAGGGTCTGTCCATGCTCACAATGTGGGTGTAAGCCTTCTGCACCAAGTTGGTTTGACAAGTTTAATTACTCAAACTGAAGATGAGTATGTCAGCAAGGCATTGGAGTTAGCTTCTAACATTCCTTTGCTCTCATCTTTGAGGATGTGTCTTCGGGAACGGATGCTGAAGTCCAAGATTTATGATGGACATAACATTGTTCATGGTTTGGAATCAAGATACCAAAAGCTATGGCACCGGTATTGTGAAGGGAATGTTCCTTCCCTGAGGCAATGCAACATGGAAAGCCTGAAGAGGGATGTTAGTGAAAAGTCAGGGTGGAAACTTGTTCATGGAGATGTTTTCCGAACACCATGAAACTTGGTCTTGCTGTCAGCATTAGTGGGCAAGTCGGGCTATTTCCAGGGCGCGCTACGCATCAGCAGAGGCGCGCTACGTACCCAAGGCGCGCGGCGCATCAGACAGCAAAACCCAGTGTTAAATTGCAAGAGCGCGGCGCGTCAGAGGCGCGCTACGCACTCAGTCTCAGAGCTCAGGAAAATTTGTCTTTCGCCTAGTTTTGTGTTGAATCGACTTCATCGACTTGCAACGGGATGGCAAACCTTCATGTTCCTTGCCAAGGTGATTGAGCATCTGCGTATTCAGGATTGCTCCATTGTTGTAGGTGGATATGAACTATACAAATGATTTGAACAACGCATTAAAAAAGATCAACAATTTCGTATTTGAGGACAATTGGTAGAATTTCAAAGGAAAAACTCCATTCAATGTCAGATGTCAAAATTTGTGGATGTAATGATTTTCGAATGTAGATTTCGGCCTCAAGGAATTTGTATGTTCTTTGACAGGGCATGTTGATTCACAGGTTCAACGGATAGCTCAAAGACTTCTACATAACTGGATTCCTCACATTAAGAAAGATGCCAAAAGTAAGGAAGGATTGAATTTGAGTACAGATGGATTGATATTCAATGATTATGGAATGAATAATTGTAGGTTCTCAGACAAGCAATCAAAAATGGTTCCCAGACAAACAGACGTAATAGATTGCGTCAATCGGACACCATTGGAGGAATATATTATCGTAGGTAGTTGTTTTTTCTGGGTCAGATCAGTATGAGGTTAGCCATGGTGCTCATGAAGGTTTCCCTAGTCAGGATGGCAGTGAGAAATTGAACAGAACAATTGCTCTGGATGGATGGAAGAGAGGGACAAAAGACTGAAAGCGGAAGAGCCGCTGGGATCAACCAACAGGGCTCATTACACGAGATAGTTCGTCTCAAACAAACTTGAGATGCGGAGAAACCAATGTAGAAAATGGGAAGGATTCTGGTTCTGTCATTTTTCAATGTGATAAAGAGAATAATGCCGAAACAGATCATGATGTATCCACTTCTGGTGGGAAATGATCTTCTGAACAAAAATCATGTGATCAATATTGATTGTCTAGGTACTTCTGTTCCGTTTGTCGTATCTTCTTGTCCACCTTCTGCAAACATGTTTATGTCAAAAGGGGTCGGGGACATCTGGAAAAGAGCAGTATTTTCCGTTTCCCATTCAACAAACGACGCAAATGCCTGGATGCGTAGATTCATGTGTTAGTTCCATCGGTACTATACCATGCTCAACAGATATGCCCATCATTATTGGATAAGAAAGATTGTAGGGGGGTCTGTATTTTGTGATGTGGCAGTCAATTGCAAATACTCCGGCATTCGATCCATCTTCAAAATATATGCGGTGGATTTACTCCAGATTATCAAAATATTTTCGTAATTTCGGTAAAATGGCCAACGCATTTCCAGAAATTTGGGGGTAGTTGTAATTTCCAGAACAAGATCAAGATCTGATTGCCTATGTTTGTCTTCAGTAATGGGATTGACACCTGTAAATGCCACCTCTTCATCAGTTATCAACAAATTCGAGTAGAAAATGGAGCGCTTTTCTATCTTCAGAAACGTTGATTGGCTCTTAGTTTTGTTTGTTTAATAATGATAAAACAATTTTCCTTGTCTTGGGGTTGGTTTTTTTCCCCCTAGCAGCGTTTTATTTAATGTATTAAAAAACATTTGTAGGGAGGAAGAGAGTTCTGAGCACTGGTGGAGAACAGAGAGCTTCATTGTACAGTCTTTGACATAGATTTTAATTAAAAAATGTAGCTCTGACCCCTGAGATTCCTGTGGTTTGAGATTTGACATTTGTGTCCTCTTTTGTTTCATATGTAGTCTGTTATGTATTCATTTCATTTCATAATCGTTTCCATTTGAACAAATGAAGTGTTAAGGTAGAATTCATAATTTATATGCTCTGCCTTTAAGTTTGTTCATATTTAATGTTTTCTTCTGTTTGACAAGGATTCATCTTCTATGCCCTTGTCAGCTCCTCAGCAGTCTTGCCATTCCATTTAATCTCAATTTGATGTTAAACTTTCTTGCCTACCTTGCCTCAGGGGATAACTTATGTTTTTTATTACATTTCTATGTTCAAGTTGTTCCTCTGCCCCATGCAGCCCAGAAAAACCCCATCATTTTACTAAAAAACCCTTTTTATCAGTTTACTAGCCTAAAATCAGTGTTCTTTATTGGTCATCTCCTCCCGTTGAAGATCTTTGCCGAGATAGACCGGAGAGAGCCCTCTCCTGCCTCGTAGGGCTAGCTACGAGGCTAAATGGTTTGATGTTGCCTTGGAGTTTACCTTTTTCAGCCTGAGGTGAAATTTCAAGCGCTAACATGCTCCATAAATACTTACACTATTTGTTAGGAGGACATTTCAAGATGTATATAGACCTTTCCACATAGGTGACTCTTATTGTTCCAGGAATATGACTTTGAGATCGTGGTAAAGCTGGGATGCCTAAACACAGGACCGAATCTCTTGTCACGCATTGAGACGGGCGAGAAACCCACTAATTTGGAGGAGGGACAACCTGATGCTCAACTTTTTGCTGTATGCTCATGGATAGACACTTTGAATATATAATCCATTTTCTGACCATAAGGACTGCACCAAATGAATAGCCATCCAATAGAAGAAGGAATTGGTGGTGTGTGCGGTGGATTTTTCTGTTGTCGCGAGGCACCTATATAAAATGGAAATGATGAAATATTGCGAAGATATGTACCTGAATTTGAATGAAGTCAGATCCTTGTGGAAGCACATGGGGGCGCTGAAGGAGGACACTATGGAGGGTGAGCAACTACACAAACAATTATTTGTGCAGGGTTATGGTGGCCAACCCTGCACCAAGTTTTGAAAGCACACTGTAAGGCCTACAGTATATGCCAAAGGACTGGAAAACCATCGCGGAGGAATGAGATGCCATTAAATCCACAGATGACACTGTAGTCATTAGAGAAATGGGAAATCGACTTTATGGAACCAATCAAATCTCAGGGAAATACGGACACATGCTACATCATCACTGCAACAGAGTACCTGACACGATGGGTAGAGGTGAAACTAGTCAAAGACTGCATGACAACTACGGCTGCAATGTTTGTGTTTGTCAATGTTTTGACCTGATTTGGTTGTTCGAAAATCTTAATGAGTGATTGCAAAAAACATTTCCTAAATGAAACCATCAGCACGCTCACAGAAGAGTTCCAAGTGTATCATCAGAAGGGTACACCATATCACCCACAAGTGATCCGAATTGGATCCATAAAAATTCTCAAAGTGCTATGACTATATCAAAATCATGATAGGCTTAAAAACTTGTGAACAAAAAGCTATTAGGAAGGACCTCTAGAAAATGGCAGTTTGTAGCCAGTAAGGAACAATGAGGACCTTGCTCAAAGCACGCTGACCAAGGCCCATGCAGACTGTGCAGGATAAAAACTAGTAGTTAGGAAGTCTAGATCGAAAAACGGAGGTCATTTATGATGCACTAATCGCACCTTGCTAGGAAAAACATCTCAAGAAGGAAAAGCCTCGAAATGTTCGGTCGCATGGGAAGCCAAGAAACTTTAGGGAAAGCACTAAAGCAAAATGCGGGACCACGAAACCAGTGGAATATTGGAGGCATGTTGGGTTGTAAGTGGATTTGTTAGGAGAATGAGCGATTCCATACATTGCACGATGTGTGTCTAGCGGATGAGAGAGAAAAATGCCTCTCATCACGGGCTAATGGTTGAGCAAGTCAACCGCGTGGTAAGAGCGAACACCATAGAATTTGGGGGCTCCAGATCTGATGGTGGAGATTGCACCAGATGAGAAACTAGATCTGAAGGGAAAATAAGCTATAGCACATAAAGTTTGAAGTTTGATTTGACTGCTGAGTTGACAGATGAATCATTACACAGCATAACCAAAATACTGAACCGTTTGAGGAAGAGCTGGCGCAGTTCGTGAGAGGACAAGTGTCCGCTTCCCTATGAGACGCTGGCGATGACGCAGAGGTAGGGAACTCCAAGAGAACGGCAGCAGGCGATCCGAAGGGGTAGAAGAGAAAGTGAACAGTCATGAGACAAATTGGCTTTAAGCCATGAACAGATAGAGAACAGAACAAAGGAGGAGGAGAATAGAGACAAGCGAGAAAGAGGCAGTGAAGCAAGAAGCTGAAAAAGAGAGCCAAGCTAACCTACAAAGTTAAGGAAACATCGAGTAGACAGAACCAGGCTTGAGAGGTTCAAGCAATCCCTATGAGGATATCTATCGGGAATTGAGCACCACATTGGACTCATCCCATTAAAGACTAGAGAGGTTGAGACTTGGTAAGGAAAGAGTCTGTGCACTCTAGTGGCTTGGGGAATCCAAGAACCACCCTACTAAGCATCATTTGTTTCAGGAGACTCAAATTGAGCTCCTCATTGTAAAAACTCTGCTTTAAAGACACAATAAGAAAAGGCCACCACTAAAAGTTGGACCAGAGACGTAGCCCAGGAGGATTGGGTGAACTCCTTTCTAATTTGTTGCATTATTGTATTTGCTTACTATGTTTCTCTCGCTGTTTTCCATTTTCTAGTGTCTGTGTATTTTGCAATCTGATCAATCTGTTTCCTAAGATAACATAGACACACACCAACACATGAGTCTGTAATACCGTCATTCATTAAATAATTAACTGAGATCACTGAAGAGTGATTTTCATATCAAATGGTATCAGAGCTCAAGGCTGTTAAGGTTAGACAAGCTTGTGTTCGATTTAGTTGTTGAATGCTAACTAGATCAAAGCTCTAATTAGGAGAAGGAGAGTTGGTCGAAACTAATCCTAAAATTGGGAGAGCCTATCCTTGGAAGAAAATGTCAGAGCAAGGTTCTATGGGGCCAGACCCTCAATTCATAGATAGTTTCCTAGCCATAAATTCCATGGTAGAGGAAATGTATAGGGACTTTAGAAAACAAAAAGATGAAAATTCATCAGGCTCCAAACAAGATAAAGGAGAAGATGAGTCTCACTTCCATGACCACTCAAAAGGCAAAGGGAAAGAAGAAAGCTTTCTCACACCTCCTAATAGCCCTGAACATAAAAAGAAGTCATCTTTGATTAAACTAGATGTAAAATTTGATTTACCTATATATGATGGAGAGTTGAATGTAGAAAAGTTGGACAATTGGATTAGACAAATTGATGTTTATTGTCGAGTGCAGAATATAAATTCAGACAAGAGCAAGATTCAGCTGGCAAGCCTATGCCTTGGAGGCTCTGCCTTGGTTTGGTGGGAAGGTAGGACCCAAGCTGACCTAAAGAGACATGGTAAGACTATCTCTGTTTGGAGTGAATTTTTTTCTGAAATAAAAAATAAGTTCTATCCATTGGCCTGCATGCAAGCAAGAATAAGGAGAAAAGAAAGCAGAAATGGAAAGCAAGGAAGGCTAACACTGCACATAAAAGCAAGGCTTCATGCACTCACTGTAAAAAGGATGGGCATGATGATGAGCACTGTTGGATTCTACATCTGAAGCTGAGACCTAAGAAGTTCAAGGATAAGAAGAAGAAGACTACTGCAACTATTCAGAAAGATTTGGGGTCAGACTCAGAAGATGAAAAAACTATTGCAACCAAAAGTATAAGAGGTAAGAATTCTGAAGCATCTACTAGTAATTCTGCACAATCTACTATTGATGAAGAAAATGAGAGAAAAATACATGAGCCTTTCCATATTCGAGTTATTTCCAAACATCAAAATATTGATACTTTGTTTGATAGTGGCTCACAAGTAAATTTAATTTCTGAAGCAGTTGTAAAGAAGTTGGGATTAGCGACTACACCTCACAAGAAACCATACCCATTAGGATGGTTAAATGATTAAGCACAACTACAAGTGACTAGACAATGCAAACTCAAGTTTTCTTTTGGGTCAGCATTTGTAGATGAGATTGAGTTAGACATAATTCCTTTGGATATATGTGGAATTGTTTTAGGAAGTCCTTACTTGTATGACAGAAAAGATATTTTCTATAGAACAGAGAACAAGTATCTACTTGTTAAAGATGGAATCAAATACTTTGTAAGAGCTCATAAGCTCAAGAATAATTATATTCTCATAAACTTAGGGCAGATGAAAAGAATGATAAATTCATGCAAAAAATTCTTATTGATGGTTGTAAAGGAAAAGAACCTTGATAAAACCAATGTATTTGAGGGCTGTAATGCTAAAAATCAAGCTAATTTAAAAAAGGTTGTTTTAGAGTATGATATCTTGCTTCAAGAACCTAAAGGTTTTCCACCCAAAAAGGAAATAGTGCATCATATTATTTTGCAGCAAGATGCTCCACTACCTAACATTGGAATGTACAGGTTGTCCGCTTTAGAGAATGCAGAAATCAAGAAGCAGGTGCAAGAGTTGCTTGAGAAAGGGTTCATCAGACCTAGCACATCACCATTTGGGTCACCAATCATTTTGGTGAGAAAGAAAGATGGTTTGTGGAGAATATGCATTGATTACCAAGCACTGAATAAGATAACAATAAAAAATCGTTATACCCTTCCTCACATCAATGATCTTTTAGATCAATTGAAAGAAGTTGTTTATTTTTCCAAGCTAGACTTGCATAGTGGATACCATCAGGTCAGAGTTGCAGAAAACCTTTATGTTAAACTCTCAAAATGTGAATTTGGCAAAACATCTTTGAATTATTTGGGTCATATAGTAGGGGGTGGTGAATTGAAGATAGATCCCTCTAAAGTGGCAGTCATTGTGAACTAGCCTAAACCCAAATCTGTTATAGAAGTTAGAAGCTTCTTAGGAGTATCACAATATTGGAGGAAGTTTATTTCTAACTTTTCCTCAATTTCATCTCCCTTACATGCTTTAACAGGATTGAACAAGGTGTTTCAGTGGGGAGGCATACAGCAGAAAGCCTTTGACACCTTGAAAGAAAAGATTAGTACAACACCTTTACTAGCATTGCCTGATCTTCAAAGACCATTTGAGATCCAAATGGATGCCAGTGACTATGCCATGGGGGCACATAGCACGGTAAACCCATATATTATCATTCTGAGACATTTAATTATGCAGTAGCTAACTATCCTACATATGACAAAGAATTGTATGCATCAGTATAGAGTGTGAAAAAGTGGAAACATTACTTAATGGGCAAAGAGATAGTAATACATACTAATCATCAACCACTTCAATATCTACACTCCAAAACTAAGTTGTAGCAATCAAGACACTATAGATGGATGGGTTTTCTACAACAGTTTCATTTATTCATCAGATATAAAAAGGGCATACACAATAAAGTTGCAGATTTGTTATCTAGACCCATTGTAAATGTATCTACTATACTTGATCATAATTCTATGTTACATGAGAGTTACATTGAACAATATGCTCAAGATATAGACTTTAAAGATGTATATACAACTTTAAGTCAAGGCAAATGAGTAGAGGAATTAGATTATCATGTAAAGGACTAACTCTTATATCATTGTGGGAAGTTATTCATTCCACAAACTGACAGAGTAAAGATAATTCAATAAGCACACACTTCTCTAATATTAGGTCACTTTGGGGTAAGAAAAACAGTTGCATAGCTGCAAAGATTTTGTTATTGACCAAACATGAACGAGAAAATTTCTAGATATGTAAGAGGGTGTACTATGTGTGCAAAAAGCAAGCCTAGCAATAGAAAACTAGGCTTGTACACTCCATTACCAGTTCCTTCTCACCCTTGGGAAAGTGTTTCCATGGATGTTGTTGGAGGACTGCCTAAATCTAGGAAAGGTCATGTTTATTTGTATGTTATTGTGGATAGGTTCAGAAAAATGTGTATTTTGATACCTTGTAATAAATATATTACAACTGAACAAACTACAAAACTGTTCTTTCAACATGTATGGGTTCATTTTGGATTACCTACTTCAATTGTATCTGATCGAGACACCCGATTTGTGGGGAAGTTTTGGTCAAGTCTGTGGGAACTGATGGACACCAAACTAAAGGAAAGCATAGCTTTCCATCCAGAAACTGATGGCCATACAGAAGTAGTTAATAGGACAGTGATCCAGTTACTTAGGGATATTGCAGTAAGCATCCTAAGCTTTGGGATGAATATTTATGTTATGTGCAACATGCTTACAATAGAGCAAAACATTCTTCCACGCAGGGATCTCCTTTTGAGACCTGTTTTGGTTTCACGCCAAGGTCTCCTTTGGATTTTGTATTTGGTAAAGATACCACAGTTGAGGGACACAGTGATGTGGATAGGGCAACTAGGTTCATTAAACAGATCCAAGAGATCCACCAGGCAGTACAGGAACAACTAGAAAAGAGCCAAGCCAAATACAAGGCAAGGCATGACAAGCATTGGATGGAGCATAATTTCCAAGTTGGTGACCAAGTTTGCCTATATATCAGTAAGGACAAGATGTAAGGTGAAGGTAAAAAGCTAAAGCCTATCAGGTATGGACCCTTCAAGATACTTGAGAAAATTGGTGAGAATGCTTTTCGCCTTGATCTACCAGCTTACATGCACATCTACTCAGTCATAAATGAAAATTGCTTGAGATTGTTTGAACTGTCACTAATTGAAAATCCTGAAGAGCAGAGTCAATTGCCTTCTATTGATGACTTTTTACTTGAATATCTTAATGAATTACAGGAAGACACAGTTCTGGACAGGAAGGTGAGGATGACACATAGGGGAGATGTTGAGTACCTTAGAGTTGGGCTCAAGGGTTCAAAGCCGAGCAGTGCAAAGTGGATAGAGATTGGACAAGTGATACAATTGTACCCTCACTTAGCCGATGCTTGAAAACCAACTTTTGGTGGTCCAAAAGATTTTTCAGTGGGAAGGTCGTGATCCGAATTAGATCCATAAAAATTCTCAAAGCGCTATGACTATATCAAAATCATGACAAACTTCAAAACTTGTGAACAAAGAGCTATCAGGAAGGACCTTTGGATAGTGGTAGTTTGCAGCCAACAAGGAATGACGAGGACCTCGGTCAAAGCGCACTGACCGAGGCCCATGGAGACTGCGCAGGATGCAAACTAGCAGTTAGGAAATCCAGATCAGAAAACAGAGGCCATTTCTAATAATCGCGCATCGCTAGGAAAAACCCATCAGGAAGGAAAAGCCCTAAAATGCTCGGTCGGATGGGAAGCCGGGAAACCGTGGGGAAAGTGCTAAAGCAAAAGGCAAGCCCCGCACTCCAAAACTGGTAGAATATCGAAGGCATGTTGGGAGTTAAGTGGATTTGGTAGGAGAATGAGCGATTCCATACAGTGCACGACTCGAGTCCAGCGGATGAGAGAGAAAACTGCCTCTCATCATGGGCTAACGGTCTAGCAAGTCAACTGCACGATAAGAGCGAACACCGTAGGATCTGGGGGTCCAAATCTGACAGCGGAGATTGTGCCCAATGAGAAACCAGATCTGAAGGGAAAATAAGCTACAACACATAAAGTTTGAAGTCCGATTTGATTGCTGAGTTGGCGAATGAATCATTACAGAACGTAACTAAAATATTGAACCGCTTGAGGAAGAGTTCACATAGTTCATGAGAGGACAAGTGGCCACTTCCCTATGAGATGTTGGCGATGACGTAGAGGCGGGGAACTCCAAGCGAATAGTATCAGGCAATCTGAAGGGACGAAAGAGGAAGCGAATAGTCATGAGACAAATTGGCTTTAAGCCATGAAAAGACAGAGAACAAAACAGATGAGGAGGAAAACAAAGATAAGTGAGAAAGAGGCAATGAAGTAAGAAGTAGAAAATAGAGAGCCGAGTGACCTGCAGAGTTAAGGCAGCATCGAGCAGATAGAACTAGGCTTGAGAGGTTCAAGCAATCCCTATGAGGATATTTGTCAGGAATTGAGCACCACATTGGACTCATCCCATTAGAGACTAGAGAGGTCGAGACTTGGTAAGGAAATAATCTGTACACTCTAGTGGCTTGCGGAATCCAAGAACCACCCTACTAAGCATCATCTGTTTCAGGAGACTCAAATTGAGATCCTCATTGTAAAAACTCTGCTTTAAAGACACAATAAGAAAAGGACACCACTGAAAGCTGGACCAAAGACGTAGCCCAAGAGGACTGGGTGAAATCCTTGCTAATTTATTGTGTTCTTGTATTTGCTTATTGTGTTTCTCTTACTATTTTCCATTTTCTAGTGTCTATGTATTTTGTAATCTAATCGATTCGTTGCCTAAGATAACATAGACACACACCAACACATGAGTCTGTAATACCTTCATTCATTAATTAATTAACTGAGATCACTCAAGAGTGATTTTCATATCCACAAGCCAATGGGATGATAGAGGCATTAAACAAAGTACAAGAGACTGTGCTAACCAAAGTGTGCAATGTGCAACGAAGCGATTAGGATCTGTGCGTACCTACAGTGCTATGGGCTTACAAAACAATGTGCAAGAAACTGACAGGACAAACACCTTTTCAGTTAGTTTATGGCATGGAAGCTGTCATGCCAATGGAATATACCATACCTAGTTTGCGAATAGGATCACTCACAGGGATGATAGACCATGAAGCTCTAGAAGAAAGACTCGCGCAATTGGAAGAACTTGAGGAGGAACGGTTCTTGGCAAATTTTCATCAGCAGGTTCAAAAACAACGTGAAAAGGCTTGGCACGATCGCCATATTAAGTTGTGCACATTCAAAGTAAATCACTTAGTACTACTATATGACAGTAAGTTTGAAAAAATTCTAGGAAAATTCAGACTGAATTGGCTGGGACCATACGTGGTTAAGGACATCATAAACGAAGGCGCAGTCCAGCTTGTTAAACTAAATGGAGAACCCTTCCTAGGCAAAGTGAATGGCAGCTGCTTGAAGCCTTACACAGGTGGGTCAGCTATCTGACTAACCAATAGATGCATAGTCTTTGCACTCCACGGAGCTGGACAAAGGTACGAGACTATAAACATATAACGGCACGGATGTATAGGAACAACTTAGTCATAGAGGTCTCAAAAGAATGGATGCAGTAGGTTCAGCAAGCAACAATCCAGTACACTACAGACATCAGTACCATTCAAGAACAGTTGGAGGAACTCTGCACCAAGATCATCGCACTGACAGAGTGACTCGAAGGTGAGTCACAATGTTTGTGTTGGGGGCATGTTGGGCATGGAATCCCCCTAAGGTAGGTTTTGGGGCTCAAAATCCAAGTTTTGAGTTGATACTGTTGTAAAGCTCTGTGAATTGCAGGCACGAAATGTAGGTTAGAGTATTAGGGTTGTCTACCCTACTTTTGAATGTAATGTTAGCCTACCCGTGGTCTACAGACCATGGGATTGTATAAATAGAGTGAGGCTCTAAGTTGTAAAGAGACATCAAATTGAATCAAATCGAATAGAATGGAATCAGATAGATAGCAAAGTTGAAGAAAGGAGCAGGAGTGTAAGTGTGTCATATAGTAGTAAAAGGCTCTACATCTGAGTGTGCAGAGGCCTAGTAGTGTCCGCAGTTGAGTGCACGGACCGTTGCAACTGAGTGCACATGGCAGAGTCGAGTTTGTAACCGAAGGAAGAGAATAATAAAGAGATGTTTTATCTTAATTCTGTGTATCTGTTCTTGGGTTATTATCTGTTGGATATAAATTGCAATTATATTGTTTATTTATTGTGCGCACTTGTATGAATTGTGAATATTGTTAAGTATAACTAAAAGTATACAATTAAGCTAAGCTAATCAACTAATATTGGATTACTAGCAAGAAATTGGATAATAACAGTGTTCGGCCCCTGAGTAGGGCTTCGTGAAGGCAGAATCATAGGCTTCGAAGTACAAGAAAGTGTGTGTAACAACGTGTGCACCGGGTCGAACCATGGACCACTCATTAGACATCTCCAGGGTGAAAAAACCTGGTTCTACCACCCTCCCATACTACTTCGGGTGAGACCTCAGTCCGCGCTCCGCGGACTGTTGCCAAAAGAGCCAATAGTACTAGGATTTGGTTGGCTAAATCACCTCTGAACTTGGGTAAGGCCCCAACAAGCCAACAGATGTGGTTTTGAGACCAGAGAAAAAGTTAGTTGTGAGTTCCCATTGGTTTTACAAGGTAAAGCAGGTTGTTGATGGTAGTCTAGATAAGCATAAGGCAAGGTTTGTTTCCCATGGCTTTTCACAGGTCGACAGGATCATGTTGCTGCAGTATATTTCAACAGAGGAGCAATATGCTGACATTTTGACAAAGGCATTGTCAAAGTGTAAATTTGAGTTCCATAGAGACAGGATCAGGGTGGCATATAACCCCTTTCTTCTTAAGAGGGAGTGTTGAAATATGGAAACAAGAATATTCCAATTTAATTTTTCCTTGAACTAAATTATGAATTAAAATCGAATTTAGTCTTAACAGCTGCTTGGAAATAATTAATTAATTTATTTTAAATTAATTAGTTGGAGAAATTCAAGTTAGAAGTCTTTATGAAGTCATTCAAGAGTTATCCCTTAAATTAAGGAGATAAGATTGAGTTATATTTGAGTTGTAATTAGTTAACTCAGTTTACTAAGTTAAGTCCAGTTAAATTAGTTCCAAACTATTTGAGGAACTAATAGTGAGTTAATAGTCATTTGATGCATTAATGCACTCAACTAGTGCTACTCTAGTTAACTAAAGATTCCCTCATCAGAAACTCATGCATGTTTATTCAGAGAAAGACCCATTTGAGATTAATGTTCAAGGACAGTGTACTATCATTTTCATTTGTTTTCTCATGGAGAAAACTCATGCATGCTATTATCGCCCTAAAATTCTCTAAAACTTGAATAGTTTACATTTGTTCCTAAGTCATAATGTTAGATGGTGGTTAAGTCACTTTTATGGTTTTTAGAATCTAAATCATAGGGTTAGAGTCTTATTTCCATCATCAAATAAAGTTCAACAATCTTATTTTACACTTTATGGGTCCCATATCATGTTTTGAAAATCATGTGTTTAGCCATTTTGAAAAAAATTGAAACTAGCTATGAATCCACATTTTTGTAGTGCAGACCGTGTAAAAACCTATTTTTGCGCTACGAAATCACTGAAGCAGCCTGTTTCAGCATAAAAGACTTTGTTTTCTGCTTTTACTAGTCAACTTTCAAAAGGGTTCCTGAGCAGCTGAGAACTCAATTTGAAAACTGAAAGAGGATTTTCTTCCTAACATACTGAACTACAAAAACCTCTTTCAGTTTCTTCAAATTCATTATGAGGTGGGATAAATTTATGGTTAAACTTGTGCTATGAAATTGCTGGAAGCCGAGCTTTATATTCTGGTTTTAGCAATCTTTTTCAAGATCAATTTCTGGTCCCAGGAAAAGGTATTTTGGAATTTGGAAGGAGGTTTCTCTTCAAAATCTCTCTTGATACAATAACCTATCTAACTTTCTTCATAAGTGTTATCAGTTGGGCGATACTAAGCTTTCTTTGAAACCCTAATTTCAGAGAACAAACTTTTCCTGTTTTACACGTGTTTTTCAAGGACATATTTTGGACAGCTGGAGAAGTGTTTTAAAAAACCAAGAGATTTTTTTGTTCTAGACAGCATGGACTACAAAAACCTCCTTCAGTTTCGTAAAATATCTCATGGATGAGGAGATAAAGGCTTTGTCCCACGTGCTAATTTTCAAAGATCCTAAACCTAAAAATAGGGAAACATGTTCCCTAATTCCTAAGTTTTATCATCAGCAGTAAGGTGACAACGTGGGAGGCTTCATCAAATTCGACCTCATGAGGTTGCAGCTATCAAAGAATGCTTTCAATTTTTATTTAAGGTGGTTTAGTCATAACAAGGAGTTGTACTCCTAATTATATTAGGACTCTAGGATTATTAGTTAGCTGTCAAATGCATTTAAAAGTTTGTTTTATTGTTAGAATAGATGTCACTCATAGCAAATTTGAATTCTCTTGATAAGGGATGATGGAATCCTTATTGTAAAAGCTATATATGAAGAAAGAGAGGAAACGAGAAAGGGTTGGAAAATGATATAGAAAAAGACTAGTTTTGTAAATGTTCTGCAGGGACTGGTATATACAGAAGCAATTTGACTTTTCTGAAGCTGAGATTCTTAGTGTAATTCAGTGAGATTTATATTTTATCTTTGATATGTTTTACTTCCATAGTCTTAATGCTTACTACTCAGAATTCATGGAGGAACATGCTCTGACTTCCTTTAAGTGTTAAACTATGGTGAATTGAGTTCTTGGGTCCTATCTTTGGATGTTTGTCTTCAATGTTTTAATACTTATTACTTAGAATTCATGGTTACTCATGCTCTGACTTCCTTTGAGTATTAAACTTTTATGAATCACTTTAAATACTTTCCTTTTGAATACCTTGATGTGTCATTACTCAGAATTCATGCCCACATGCTCTGACTCCTATGAACTTCAAGCTATTGAAACTTTCTTGAATCTGTTACTCTTTCATTAAAGTATATACACGCCTTAATTTTATAAGAAGAGATATTTGTTATCTTTATCTCTATCATTGACTCCATAACCCAATGGTAGCAAGTATCCATCTTTCAACCTATAAACATATAAAATGACAAACCATAGAGTTAGCCATCTATCTATATCTTTAATCAATATCATTAACCCTTTGAGAGAGACCTCTCAGGCTGAGGAGGCTATGCCTTAGCTAAAAGATTGGTTTGAAATAGTTACACTGAGATAGTCTAATCAACAGCCTATCAGTCTCCTATTTTGGTGATAACACATGCTGTGAAGGATTTATCCTTCAGGATTGTGCAATTTTGAAGAAGGGTTTTCCACTTGGTAAGAGAGAATCATCCATAAGGAACAGTGCAAGGAAATAGGAGCTTGGAGGCCAGAGAGGAAGCCTAGAGAGAAGCCAAGATTTCTTGTGAGCATCTGTGAGGATTTTACTGAGAGCTGGCTGGCTGTGAGAGCTAAGGCTTTATATAATTCCTATGTATTTCCATCATATATGATAATACAATAGTGTGGGGTTTTTATCTCCAAAGTATTTTCATGTGTATTGTGCCATTGATTCCTCTTCTTCTAGTTATATTGTTCAGCTCGATCTTTAAGCTTCCACAAATTGATAGTAGAAGTAGGTTCTAGTATTCTACTTTGATTTATATTGCATTATTAGGTTAACCTACACAGATTTTCTACACTACATACTATTTCACAAGGTGGGTTGAAGCCATTCCATTACAAAAAATCAATGACAAAGAGGTAATATCTTTTTTCAATCAGTACATCGTGACTAGGTTCAGAGTTCCAACCTCCCTTGTTTTTTATAATGCTACTTATTTCTCATCTTTAACATTATATGATTTTTCTTTGGAAAATGGCATTGTTTTGAAACATTCAACTAACTATTACCCCCAAAGAAATGGCCTAGCAGAATCCACCAACAAGAATTTAATCTGAATTATCAAGAAAATCTTGTTATCACACCAAAGGAACTAGAACAATGGCATGAATAATTCCTTGTGGGATGACCATGTCACACCGAAACCATCTCTCGAAACATCCCCCTATTTTTTGGTCTATGGGAAAGAAGCCATCTTACTGCCCAAATTGTACCTACCCACTCTCCAATTGTCACAAGAGTCACAAGGAACCCCTTTCCCTACTATGAAAAACTGAATTGATACCCTCCTAAAACTAGAAGAGGAAAGACAAAAGGCTAGGGATAAGTTTTTCATTCACCAAATCTGAATCAAGAGGTGGTTTGATAAGAAGTACACAAGGAGTAATTAGTTGAATGTGGATGACCTAGTCCTCAAATCAGATAAGGCTCCTGAGGACAAAGGTAAACACACCAAATTCCATGTCTTAGATATTGGTCCCTTTCAGGTTAAGGAAAAGATTGGCCATCATACCTACAGATTGCACACTTTAGAAGGAAGGGTTGAACCCCTTCCCATAAATGGCCATGACCTCAAATTTTATTTCTCCTAGCAACTCTCATAGTTGCTTGTCCACCATTGTACTATAGTTTCTTTATTTTCATTTTCCACATTTTTCTTAGCTTAGCCCCTCCTTTTTCCTTTACCCTTTTACCTTCTTTACACCTTTTATTTCTATCCTTTAATAATGTTTTTTCCCTGAATAAACTTTTTGGAGCATTGCCTTGGTTAGACACCCTAGGGTTAAGGTAGCCTCTACATCAGTGGTTGAGTAGTATTTCTTTCTGTGACCTCACTTGTTCGGTCCTAAATTCATGACCAAGGTGGAGTGTTGAAATCTATTTTAGTGGGGAACTTTAGTCATCCATGGTACCCTATCATTTAACAGTTAGCCCTTCTTATTGACTTGGCTGTAAGTTTTAAATTAATTGGTTTATATTGCTAGCTCAAGAAGGGGAAAGTAAAAATCCTTAATGAGAAAAACATACTTTGGGAAAATAATAAAGTCTCTAAAATCCAAAAACAACCTCCCTTACAAGTAAAATTAGTCAGGATCCCTCATCCTCCAAATCTAATAAATTCCATATAAATAAGTGTCAAGTAGTGATCCAGATTTAAGCAGGAACGCAATAAAATACAGAGATAACCATATACACAAAGATGCAGCGGAAATAATACTTCATTTTATTAATGGAAAATACTGAAACATGCTTACAACCGGAAATAGAAATAAACCAGCTAGGGCGATGGTAGCTTATCCCTGAGAAGAGATGTGTGGCTACATGCCTCTGAACTGTGTTACAATGAGGCTCGAAGGCCTATTTATTGTTGAGAAACAATGGAAAAACCCTTCACATTCCAAAACCTA